>JAHZNA010004383.1:0-44008 GCA_027743935.1 Sinodicranocentrus sp. ZH6
GATTGATATGCAGATTAAGCATTATTAATCATATCCTGTCTCGTTATAGAGACCGGAAACTGTTTAAATAATTTTGGTACAACCCTCGTATAACACGATATTTGTGAATTTTTGAAAGTCAGGGCCCTATTCAGGGCCTGAAGGACCTTATAGATTAAGCGCATTTGATTCTCCTTCAAAAATGCTGAAAAATGACGCATTGCACGATATTTGTTAAGTTTAGAAATTTAGGGCCTTCAACTTTATTCTGCTTTAAAAATCCTGAAAAAAGATGCATTGCACGATATTTAATAATGTTAGAAATTCAGGACCTTATTCAGGGTCCTAAACTTTATTCTCCTTCAAAAATCCTGAATAATAACCTAACTGCGTTAATTTGTACTTTGTATAATATATACGAGTATATTATCAAGATATCCCAGCCCAAACGATAGAAGTATTATATTTATATTTAATAGCTCAGACATGTAGAACCTGAAAAGTACAACGAACAGACGTGAAAATCTGAATGCATTATGCATAGTAAGATATCCCAGCTCAAACACTTCTAATATAATAGGTAGAACGTAAAAAAAGCAAAGCAGCAATCCAACAAAAAGGCTTTGCTAAAGCAGCCTTTAACAAAGGAAGAAAAAAAAGTTTACGCATCACGCATCTCGCATCACGCTGGCGCATTTTGAGATCCAGCAGCATACAAAGGCTTACAGCTAAAGCAGCAGCCTTTAATAATAATATCGTCATTAGAATATACATATGTGCAAAAACTTAGTTCTAACTTTCTCTTGCTCGGAAGACAGTACAAATTCTGACTGCACTGTCACATTGTGCTCTGGCTGGGGCAATATAAGCAAGCAGACGGACCGAAAAAGGTTCGCTGTGCAATCATTCATTATGCTACAAAATTACGACACCAATTATTCTAGGTTCTGCTCAGCTGCGTAATTAGTCATAAAAACTCACTAATTTTTACTGGGTACGGCAAATTGTGATAATTGCAATTGCAGATGATACTAGCGGATCTGGATGAAGCTGGATGCCTCAGTTTCAGTAAGCCACAAGATCATTTTGGCCTTTACGTTGTTTCACTAATATTTTCTTTCTTTTTCATACTCATATTATGCATATATATTTCATATTAAAGGATTCATTTCATTTCACTTCTTCTCAAACATCATAATAAGAAGTGAAGCTCTTCGAGTCGATAATATGCTATTTTATACTTTTATAATGTAGACATATATATTACAACAGTTATACTTTTACTTAGTATAATATACATGTTTATATTCGAAGAAAAGTTATGTAGGCGTAAGAACTTTGAATGAATGATGCCAGCCAAGCACCTCTTGAGCAGAGAAATAAACTTTTTTTGCACTGACAAAGCGAACTGGTTTTTCTCGGCGTCACACATGCTTCTCTGCGACTTGTAGCGTTTTATTCTCTTTCTCGGGGCGCGGCAAGAATTCATGGCTGCCATATTATTGCAAGTGCATATGAAAAGGTATAAGTATATAATATATGTATATACTATTTACTTACAACTTGAAAAGAGTGAGGAGAAAGCAAATATAGCCATCTGATCATTTGGTCTACCTCCCAGTTTTTTCACTGCTAGTCTAGTACTTGCCAAAACAGTAGGAATTAGAAGATTGCTTGCAGCAAGGTATTTTGATATACAAGATAACACTTGAATTTACTAATTAATTATTATTTTTTATTATAATTGAGTGTGTTACGGAGGAATATGTTTTGTTTTGCATAGTTGAACAAACACCTGTTGTAATCATGCTTGTGAAAGCTACCACCAAGAATGAAAGCACAATCTCGGTATTCATTTAAATATTCAGTGTACAATTTAAATATTTTCTCCAAACATTTTTCTCTTTCATCAACTGTTTTCAAATTTCAGAACAAATGAGCAGTCCACCCATCTGAACTTACTGTCTAATAATGGCTAAAAAGTCCGACATAATAATATTGATCGACCTTAGTTCCTTTTCCCTTAGTGAATTTTTGGATGATTTAATATATCAAGTAAAGGAAGCAGTTTCATTTCAAATTTCACGAGGAGCCGTTACAAACCGCAAGCTGATAAAACTGGGTTTGGAACCCAACCTGGGTAGAGTGCAATGGACTTACCATTTCTTTGACGGAACATGTAATAATTCCGTCCAAGCCCAACAAATCGGACAGCCAATGCAAATTCTAACACACGAATGTTGGGATATGTTCGAGGAAGAGTTGAACAAAGCTGTAAAATCTTATTCGAACCAAACTAACGGAAATGCCATTAATTTCCAAAGCCGTATAAAAAATGTAATCAATGTTATCCAGCGGCTTCAGCTTTACAGCAGTGTCAATCAAAACCATGCAGATTCCGGGTGCCAGAATCCTTCTACAAAGTTTAATCCTGCCGAAAAGTTTATTTTTGTTTTTACTACTGTTCCAAAAGATTTTTCAAGCCTAGTTCATTTCGCTGCCGGTGTCAATAATTGCAAATTTTCTATTTCTTTGTCTGCAAATTGCAGACCTGATGATGTGCAGGTTTGTTTAGTAGATGTGAAGTTTGATTCTATAAAGCTTCAAGAAAACAGTCGCAGAGATACGTTGCCTTCGTTTTGGGATGAGTTTTATGATGGCGAACAGCAGAAGCCAAGTAATGTAAACTTAAGTCTAAAAGTCTCATGTTTAAAGAAAATCATGATGATTCATAAGCTTCTGGAATTACGATTTCCATGGATGTACGGCTACTCATCATCTGTCCAGCTTCCTTTCGGGTTTGGAATGGGCATGAAACGATTAAGACAGTGGGAATGGGGAGCTCAACAACTAACGATCCCTACGAGAGAGCCGAAGTGCTTATCAATTCGACATTGTTGGTCAGAAATGTACTGAACTGTTGCATTCGATGTGAATAATTTTGTCTATTTATAACAAATGTAAAGCCTTAAAAGAGTTCATATTTATTTGTGGTGGTCCAAGTTCTTGCTATTTTCCAATGTCTATTCGTAAGCATCTGCTTCTACATTTATATTTGTGTATCTTAAGAAGATTATGTCTCAAGCAGAAAAAAAAAGTTTCTAATCTGTGAGATGTTGAAATAAGGAGGAAACCATAGCTTTGCATTTTATTGAGGGGAGCAAAAATAAAATGCTTGAATTAACTGCA
The DNA here is from genome assembly GCA_027743935.1 of Sinodicranocentrus sp. ZH6. NCBI lineage: Eukaryota > Metazoa > Arthropoda > Collembola > Entomobryomorpha > Entomobryidae > Sinodicranocentrus > Sinodicranocentrus sp. ZH6. The sequence continues at coordinate 3,169 of JAHZNA010004383.1, forward strand.
AGTTCATCCTCGTTTGCAATTTGACTGACATCAATCCATCCTGCTTGACTTTCATGCATAATATGCCATTTCTGTTCAAACGAGCTATAGATATTTCTCAGAATGAAGTATGCACGTGGAATTTCCAAAGCATCAGACCCTCATCATAAAAAGTACTTAAAAAGATATGAAATAAAAGTTTACAACATTTCTGAAACAATCGTTTCGCTTAAATTTAATGAATGGGGACACATAATGTTCTGGTTATTTTGATTCGTAAGCTGGCCCGTAAATTTTTGACTCGTTTAATATTTTGTGTAATATTATTTCATATATCACGTTTATCATTCCCCATTAGTCATGTACCGCAGTATTTATTTAAATTTTCAGTCATGGACACTGTTTTTTTTGTAAAGTCAGTTGATAACACAAAAATATTTCTTTATCCACTTGCATACTTCAAAGCTGTATTTGTATGTCGTTCATGCAGTGCATTTACAAAATCTTCCCTTGAACTTTCGCCGGACAGTTATTTTATTTTCACTTGATACAACTTTATTATGTAATGTATGATGAGTTAAGATTTAAGAATGAGAAAATTTACAATGAAGCTTTTGTCTGAATTTCTCATGAAGCAATTCATAAATATGTGTATTTATAGATATGCACATATCGAATATAATATTATTTTATGGCGTATTATTTTCGCCAATGCCTCGAATCATACGCACTTGCTTTGTTAATATAATAAGACACTTTCCAAAAACACACACATCAACTTGCAACTTGTTGTCTTGCAAGCTTTGGGATTTGAGATGCAGTAGTTTCTTACATGATGTAATAGGATTAAGACAATTTTACGAGGTGCAAAATCTCTATAATAATCATATTAATTTCAGTGCCGAGCATTTTTAGTTGTACATCTAACTTTCTTAAATAGGGCTAACGATGTGCTGTTCCTCGATTGCATTTTTATTCTTTTTTCTCCAGCTTCAAGTTGAAATTTAAGTATAACTGTTTAACCACATCCAAAACACCCTTTGCCCTTCCATAAAATACGTGGTAAAAACTCTTTTGAGTCATGAATTGACTCATGCCGCTAGAGTCAACAAAAACACTTAGCCATTAATGAGCAGTAATTGATATACAAACGAATATTGCAATTTTACACCGAATAGGTGACTTTTGCCTGCGTAAGCCTCCTTCATGAAAATATTGTTGTAAAGAGTAAAATTGTCAAGTATGCCATTTTTGTATGACGTCTCATTTTCACTCTCAGGTTTCGTCAAGCTTTGGCTGCGTGGAGACATTGGAGGAAGTTGCACATACATCTTCAATGGAAACCTGAAAATCATTGAGGTCATGAGTGTGTATTCAAAGTGATAAAGTGGTTAGTTAGTAGAGTAACTTTACTTCTACAATCTTACACATACTTTCCACAGTTTAATATTATTCGTAGATCACGTTTTGTCGTCTCATCTTTGTTGTCGGAGTTTGTAGTCAACTCTCGAGTTGTCAGCAAGGTACACATACAGTTTTGGTTTGACTTGAGGAACTTTGATTGAAGTGAACCAGTTAGTATTTTCCTAAAGCAATGTTACCCCAAGATCAGCCACCCAATCCATCGGAGAAATCCGATATTGGAGCTACGTCTTTTCCATTTAGCGAAAATACGACTGAGGACTCGTATCATGAGGTAGCGCGGGGTTTACTGATTCTACTTCATTTGCAAAATTGTGGTCAAGAATCGGATGGATCTGATGAACTTCCTCCGTCGAGGGTAAGAGATTTACAAATAATACGATTTTGTGTATTCTACACATGTGTGAAGCATGCAGCAGCCGACTTTATTACATGAAGTTTATGAAGTTGGCATTGTATTTTTCATAGTGTCCATTTGATCAAGGGGAACTTCTCAAAGAATGGAAATACCGTTTTACTGAATGCCAAAGTATTGATTGTCAGGCAATTAGAAGCAGTACGACTCTTTTATTCAAGCACTGGATTTTATGCAAAAGCCAGGACTGCTTTATTTGTTCATCAGTTATGAACATTATCATAAAACAGTTTGTCGAAAACGCTGCTATAACAAATCGGACTACTGATCTCAAATCCTTTGATGGGTTAAAGGCAATGGGGATTACTCGGTGGAAGAAAGTGGTTACAAATTACTTCAGGCGTTGCAGCTGCAACTTTTGCGTCACGACATGCAAAAGTATCGGAATACTTTCTGAGAGTGCTAGTACTGCTACGACTGCTGCTACTCCATAGTACATATTTATCAAAAGAAACTGTTCCACATAAAGTGAATCCATATGCCAAAATTACTGCTGCAGGAGTACGTTTTTAGGTTCGAAGCAGGTCGGTAATTTGAGTCTACTGTAAATTAAATTCATTTCCCTAAAAATAAATAATATGTTGGCATAGTATGATGAATAAAATTTGGAACTCAATGCATCATTCCATTTCGTAAAGTCTGAAAAGTTTTAAGTAGAAATAAGAAAATTATAAAATACACGTAAATTATAACATTTATAGATTTACTCTATTTATGTGAATTTTTGAAACAGAACTAATTAGATACATTTAAAGAATACGTTTTATGTATATATAAGGTGATCATTCTAATATAATCATTGAGAATTAAGGTTTTTGTAAAAACAAGATATACTCGTAGCTTTATCGGTGAATACTTAGTAAGTGAACATTCTTAAGTTTTCGAATTAAAGCCGCACATACATTTGCATAAAGTGACTGTGCATCAAATGTAACTAATTCAATAAACTTTTGAATAAATAAACTCATGCTAACTAACGTAATTTCAAATTTCTTTATTCCACTTTTTAATGTAATAATCCTGGATGCTTTACACCATATAAATAAATATATTTAGGTTTCCAAAGGAGAAAGCTAGTGGGATTTTCAAAAGTTGTAACTGAGAATTAGGGTTTTTTAAACGGTTATAGTTTAAAATTTCCAAAAATGATAAATTATAGATAGATAACCATTACTCCATTCAAATATTATGTCAAACTGCGTTATGTTTGCATACCTTACGGGTTCAAACATAGTTTGATTTGTAATTTCACACTCCCTTTCATGGCAAATGAGCAAAAATAAAGTATTTTACATATCACTTGGAAACTAAGTGATAACCTTGAGACATATATTGAGTATTTTTGACTGTGACTGTGACCTTGATCAAAGCAAATTTAGCAAATAGCCAAACAGTCTTGAACACATAACAAGGTATACTACTACTCAAAGGATTCTTTTCTACACTACACTTTTATAAGTTACAAGTGTGTACTCCGTTAATTAACACGGATTTTATAGATATTGATTGTATTTTTTGTGGAAAACTTTCATTAACTTGTTGGGTGCAGGTGTTCTTTGGTATTGCAATAAATTAATGTAATTGTAATAATGAATTAACTTGTTATACCTAATTCTATAAATGAAATGCTGACAATTTTTCCCATCGACAAGAAATTATATGCTTAATAATACTCAATAAAACGTGCGAACATAGAGTGCACATTTGTAAGTATACGGTACATATACATACTTTCAATTTAGTCATGTAAAGGGGTTCGCCAATGACGATCTTTTGTGGCTGACCTTCGTTTTGAACGCTTTCCACATCAGAGATTTTGCTGTCTTAATTTTTGTGATTGAATTCCTAAAACGTGATTAAAACAAACCAAAAAACATGAAGAAATACTTTTAAAATAAAGAAATATGAATCAATCCACTTATGACAATGCATTAAAAATAAATTGTGAAAAAAATAATAAACAAAGGCTTCACCTGGAACTTGACCATTGGTAAGTGTTCTTCGTCAGAGACCTGACTCCTTAACCCACTAGAGCATATCGGCTGCTCGAGTTGAGCGGATTCATAAATATCTGATCCACTCTCTTCAAAATAAGACGCCAATCTGGATCCTGTAGAATGAGAATGAAGAACTTCAAGCTCAAAATTCTCGCCTCGCTCTTGGTCAGCGTCAGCACCGCAGCGTCTCCCACAACAAAGCAAACATTTCCAGCACATTTTGCCTGTAATGGAGCATACAATATTCAATTATTTTAAATGTAAATATGGTTATTTGGACGTTATTTCGTACGTAAATATTATTTTTACTAAAATTTCTGGTTTCATGAAAAAATTCTTCTGAGTCTGATTTCTCGGGAGTTCTGTATCCCGAGACGAAATAACTTTCACATCTGGAGTTGAAAGTTTCTTCGACACTGATACCCTTCATCAAACATCTTAAGCTTTTATTTCGTAATTCAATAATAGATCGCACCATAGTTCTAGACCATACTGTAGCTCACTCAGGTGATATCTTTCTGCATTAAAAATTATATTTTATGACCAATAGAACAACATTATTTACACCGAGACTTCATTTCTCAACACTTCGTATCTTTCATCTTTCACTGGCTGGCTATAGATGTACATAGAATCAAAGAGTTAGCTTTTGCGTCTTGGTGAAATCTCCATCTTAGCTAAAAGAGTATCTTAGGTTTCTGCAATCGGGTAATGCGAAAGATCTAATTTCATGAACTTTAGGGATTCCATCCACCATAGTTGAAAAGGGTAAAATGTTGCCTTCAGATGACATCACGGGGAACTGCTTTTCAGATTAATATAAATGCCAGCTTGAATTGAATAGTGGGGCTTCCTTTTAATTATTTATTAAACAGGAGCATCATGAAATGATCCAATATCTATTTTCATGAAAGTGACGTGCAACATAATAGGTATAAATAGATATAAATGGTTATGGTTTGCCGTTATAATAATCATCACGAAGTAGTGGAAATATACTGTCGTAAACAAATTGGTGTCAGTTAGGCGAGTTCTATCTAATAATGAAGTATAATAATGACGAACCGATAATACGAAAGCACAGACGACGTAATGTTGAATGTTAACAAGAAATTTTCTAAACAGGTATTAAATTTTTAACATGAGTTACTAGTTTGACATGAACATATAATATGCTAATAAAGTTGCAAAACAAAAAGTTCATTTGATACTTGTGGCAGAGAAAAATACGTCACAAATCTTAAAACACAAGTCTTCTACTGGAAAAATATCTGTAATTTGATTATGCTTTTGGTCACACAACATTATAGCAATTCATGCCAAGTTCATCCAAGTAGTGTTAGAAAAGAGTCAGAAGATGTTCTAAATCTAATATGATCTCCGCTTTTCTTTGCGTATGATTTTTCAGATTACGCCATAGTAGGGTCTAGGGTCTCCTTGGATGGTCTTTTGTATTAAACATTGGGGAAGCCATAAAACTGATATTAGGTGAGGTGAGAGTAGTGTAATATGATGTTTTGCGAGAGCATGAGATTTTATCTAAAAGTGGACACTATGCGATACACTGTATTTTGCCACATCTTAATACAAAAGGTGAATAGGCTTTCCGCAGTTTCGGATGGCTTTTTTAGCCCATTTTACAAAGAATGTAAAAGTCTAATTTCATTAGAAATGAAGTCTGGTGAATGCAATATAAAAGTAATATAACTATGCTACGTGATAATCAGTTGCTAACATGAATGGTGAATTTTCCCATATATGTAATCATTTTGTTGGAATCCTTTTATAAATAATTACACGATGTTAGCGTTTCAACGAGAATGTTTCAGTTGATATCATTTCAAAATGTACTGTTTATTATAAATATTTATCTTAAAAACATTTATCACAACGACTTACTTCCTTGGTAAAACGAAACTATCAAATAGTTTTTACATACACTATTTCCATGCACTAGTCAGGCAGCAAGTGGAATATTGTCCAGCTGTCAGTAGATGAATGTTAGAATTTAGCAGACACTCATTTTGTTGTCTAATGGTTTGACGTCTTTTCATTCGACTATACATGACGGGTCATGCTTAAAATGCAAAATATGAGTTTTATTAATTTAAAACGTATACCTAACAAGTAACCATAAATAATGGCTGCTTGTGAATATATGTTTTTCTTAAGAAACTACATAATCTTATACAAACAGACGAAATCTCTCTCCAAAACAAAGAATAATCAAACTAGCCTCCGACTTAAAAAGACTGTTAAAATTGTCACTGTACTATAAAACATTATCTTGATATAAGTGACAAAGAAAGATCATTTTCAAGAAGTTTGTGTCTTTACAGTTGACAGTGCCTAAATCTAAAGTAAGCAAAAGATCAAAGAACAATATACAATACAATAATATCACGCAAATACTTTCGTGTCAAAACGTAATATTCTATAACATTATTCCATCGTGTAGTAGTTACAACAATCTGATTTTCATATATTGACATTACAGTAGACATTACAACCCGATATTTAAGTTACAACAATAGCAATCACTTTCTCAAGCAGTGTTGCTTTTTAAGTATTATTGTATTTTCCTTCTACTTTAAATAACAAATTGATATCTTTGGAAATAGTCTTATTGCCATTTAAACTGTTGAATGAGTTCTTGCATAGGCTGTATTTACGTGTTGAACTTTCTGACTGACTCGGCCAACATTGAATTTCAAGAAATTTTTAGGAATTCTATACTATGACGAGAACACTATGATTAGTAAGAATATGCAATGAATTTAAAATAGAGTGATGACTGTCTTATATTTAACGTTTCTTACTCAAACTACTAAACAGTACGGTTTACAAAATTATTCGTAAAATGTATATACATAGATTGTCTACTCGTAGTATAAAATATGCTGTGTTTATTTATATGTGTAAAAAAGGTAACTATCGTTAATTTTTCGATATTCAAGTATAAAAACGTAGTTAAAACATTTCTTTGTGGAAGCTATCTTCTCACGACAGCGTTAGAGGGGTGTAGTGGAAAGAGGCTACTCTTCATTGGGAAGGTCTGAGACCAATGGTTGGAGATGCGAGGTTGAAGATCCATCAGCGTCTAAATTTTTTTGCTTAAGATGATAAGAATGACGAGTAACATCATTGGTGATTGAATCTGTACCAACTTTTGAACTGACTCCTGCGTTTTTAAGACATGTAACACTTGCTGAAGTATTGGAACCGGGGTCCTTTAACTGTAAATTTCGTTTTTTTCGTTTTCCAGCATGTCTTCCAGAACCGGTCCCATTACTACTAACACCATTACTGGCACTTGTATCCTTGCTGCCAGTTGATGCTCGATTTTTTATGCCAGTCGTTGTTGTCGTCAGCTTATTCGGAATGTATATTGGAATACTATTTTCTTTGTTGCTGCAACCTGATGCGATACTCTCACAAGAGCCTGTTGTCGCAGCTCGTTGGGAAGAATTGCAGTAATCGAGATTACTAATTACTGCCGATGACTCATTGCTGCATCTTGCTGGGTAATACATTTTGGGTTGATATTCATAAAGAAAATTGAAAAGCGGATATTCCTCCAGAGACATAGGTTCAACTGTTGCTAGGTCGTATTTCCCTGCAGATTTGTCACTCAAAATGCGGGCCGCATTTTTCTCCTGGTCAGCCGCCTCAAGGAGAATCTTTTCCGTTTGATGCACTATACAGTCATCTCCAACTGCATACAGGTGCAGCATATACAATAGGTGCAGTAGTATATTACAAATATTTTGCGCATCATCCATGCCATTATGCGCTCGTCCTTCAAATGGTAATCCGATGAGATCAAGGACAACTTTCAGACAAACCTGTGGAGTGAAAAGAAAAAATTGCGTCATTACTAAGAATCTTTGTCCAGAAGTTACGTCAGTAGATTTTCTAATTTCCCACATGCAAATTCCATGTTGACTATGTTCTTGTACGCTTGCATGTGTGCAATTTTCGAATCGAATGGTACAAGTAGCTGAATGCTATTTAGTAATTACGCGTGAAATACAAGATTTATCAGGATGTTTGTATCTAACATTGGCGAAAAACCACTTCAGCAGTGTTTTCGTGTATTTTTCGTGCCAAAACTAACTTTTATTTGGGCAAGATCTAGGACTTACTTTTATATTCAAGTCATTTGGTTTAACCATAGCTAACCGATTTCTTATGTTCACCATACATATAAGCAGATATATTTTGGCTTCACTCTTTTCACGGGCTGTGTGTGAGCTCATTCTGCAGAAAAATGACATGGACTACATCGTCAATATTGAGAGATGAGTTTAAAACAGCGAAGCCATGATTTGGTCGGATCTAATCAGTACGGAAAGGAAACCTTACATTGTTTGAGAACTATATGATACGTTCTTGATAATCTTTTCTTCAAATTAATGGTATAGTGATGGCTTATCATGACCTCGGCATGTACCTATATGTAAATGTCACAACGCAATACGTAAAATGTTGCATCAAAGGAAAAATGTGTTCCACCATATTTACGTTTGAAGATTTTCTGGCTATACTTTTACTTTTGGCTAATGGTGAATGACAAATGCAAAATTGATGAAGCTATTTACTTCCATTCGCTCATATACCCATTGGATAACAAAACCTCTGAAAGTTTAAGGATATTGGCATTGGCACACGCGTTCAAGTATTAAGCGAGAGAAATCGGTGCCATTATGATGCATGCCTTCATAAAGGGAACGGGAAACGTGCTTCAACGTTAAAACGAATGAATTAAACCAAGAGTAAAAAATGTCATTAAAAAAATCATAAATTTCGAATCGTGAGCAGTTAAAATCTCACCCTTTACTACGGCGTCGCACTGTAGTGAAAATGGAAGACATTTTCATGTGTAAAATTGCAAAGAAAGTTCTTTTAAAGTCAAAAAAGAAAATATTTATTATACTACCTTTCATACTCAAAGTAAGTCAAAATGCATTCAGGATTATTCGACGCTTTAAATCTTGTGATTATATTATTAGGAACGAAAGGTTTCGCACAACGATTATGACAAGAATGAACTATGAGCAACGTAAACCCTCACCAACATTTACTTACACCATGACCTACCACTATTCATATATTCCGTAACAAACCAGTCTCAACATACAAACCGTTGATGTTGAATGCTTCGACTTTACCATATTCTAGGTGTAAACTTTGAAGTAAAAAATATTTGAAAAACATTAAATTCGTACGTACCCATCGTCTGCTGTAGACTTTGGTAAAAAGTGTGCGGATATTCACCCAACGGGAAGCGTACGACGGGAAGGGAGTTTGAGATATCTGAAATTTGAAAAAATCAGTACTTTAGCTATGAGTAACAAATAAAATAACCAACGAATCGGTGTGCAATAAGATTTTCAAGCATTTTTTCGCATTACGATCAGCAATAATTTTTTGCAAACTAACTTTATAGCAAATACATTTAAGGCAAGTTAGTAGGCAATGCAAGTAAGCCAGTCATTATTTATTACAGATGACAGAGTGCAAAGTATAACAACGGATGACAAAGTCATCAATGCTGCTAGACTGCAACGCTATGGCAGGAGCACAAGCCTTCCTTTCCTGTGATACGGTAGATTAAATTATAACTTAATGAAAAGGGACTCATCGGTTGAGGATACACATAGGATAAGGGGCAGAGAAAACAGTAAAACGCAGTTTCAATTTCCATTTTTCACACTAAAACTGCAACACAAATGGCACTCGCTTGCAGCTTAATAACATGCATGCATTTCGATTTTTACAAGGGAAGTAAGTTTATAATACAGACTTGTCAAGAGTTCATAATACTTAAGCATATAATATTAAGTACTTAAGTCGAAATGTATTAAATACTCGAGTCAATTGTCAAGCTTCCTTTTTGCCAATCTTGCATACTACGTGATTGCCATTGATTACAATGATAAGACTGTTTACTTTTACGAGTATAAAAAAAAATGTTGGAAACCGTTTCAAGAAATCTAAACTAATGAATATTCCGATGGCTCGTGTAGTATTTGTCTTTAGATGAAGATAAGGAATGCATAGTAAAGCGAGTATAAAACTGCATTTTCATGATGTGAGTTTTCTTGTGTTGTGACTGCAAGCGTAAACGTGTTGTCTATTGTTATTATTATTATTGTGTACTCACAAGTATTGTTGTGAGAGGAACGGAAACGAACGCAAATGCAGCATCCATTAAGAGAACCGTTGAAATTGTGTGTATACTTCTTAATATTGTATGCAAGCCGGCCGCAAGTGATTATTTGTTAAGAAAACGTGAAACGTGTATGGGTATTTCTGCTGAATGGGTTGTAAGTATTGTTGAAAATAATCAAAATCACAGTCTGAAATGTTGCTATACTAACTTAAATAAGTTGTGTTTTGGACCTCAGCTACAAACGGTATACTTAAGAATTTGACTTAAAGTAATGTGTTATTGTGCATGCTTCACATGCGTGAACCATTCTTGAGCACAGAATGATATGGGCACCCAAGGATGCATGAATGGATAGATATTATGCATGGCTGTAAAGTAAGGTTTATTATTATTATTTATTTCTTATAATAAGGAAGGTTAAGTAAAATGTGGTAATAGCAGCAACATTAATGTTGATGACAGAAAAAGGAAAGTTGGGAAAATGGAGCCAAGTCCAAGTTTGCAGAAGTAGATTTTGAACTGCATGCACCAAAGTCATCTGAACAATATTATCATCATCAGACCATTACCACAACGAAAGAATATTGGGTTCCTCATATGGGATATTATTACATGTAATTTTTCAACACTAACTAGCTACATATATGCGGTGTAGAATTGTAGACTGAATAGAATCGCAAAAAATGAGTCTTTTTAAAGCAAATTTTTAACGGCAAACTAAAGACTGGTGAGTTGTATTTGTATCTAAGCGTAGCAGAACCAAACTCTATCATAATAATAAAAATGCAAGCTTCTAAAACCGTTACTAATAATTGAATTGACAAGGCTATGAAATTTGTGTCCCGCTTCCCGCAGAATAATGATCCCATCAATTTCAATGATTAAGCATTTGAGTTTTGAATACTTTTCAAACCCAAACCCAACAGGAATATGCTAAATTCAATTAAAACAAAATTCATACGTCCATTCATTCAAAATTCATTTAAAACTGGGGGACATGCATGTTTATAACTCATGACTTGATGACACACGCTTTTGAAATTTTAGATCAGCACAATTGGTAAGAACGTATTGTTGAAATCTAAAACCATTTATAGAAAATCAAGCTGTTCAGTTCAGACCACGTCGGCGGGGTAACATTGTAGCATGTGTACATTATGAGCTTTTGAAAAAAGTTTGCTGTCTGGCTGGATTAAGTGTACGAAGATTATAAGCTCTACTAAAAGTGCTTTCGACGCTTTTTTTACGCTTTAGGTAGTAAAAGTAAATTCGCAGAAAACAAACATTTAAATGTCATCAGATGTCAAACTACACCAACGTGTACTGAGCTGATACTGTTGGTAAACAAATATTTTGTTACATATACGAGTTTTAAAGAAGCAACTCTAATCCTGCAGATTGTGAACATGAGCATTCCTAATAAAGTATGTGACATCCCAATCGCAATCCAACTAACTGCGCAGAAGTTGCAAGGAACAGCCTAGCCAATATATATGACATGACATATACATTAAGTATAGAAATAAAAGCACAAGTCTTATGTATGGTGAGTATATCAACAGAAAAGAAGAGTGATAAAGAAAGAAGCAATAAAATTGTAGCATTATGAAGCACAAATAAATTTCACAAAAATAAAATTGTAAACTTACAATGCATTGTTTGTATAAGAAGTGTCCCATGTCGTATGATCCTGTTTGAAAGAAAACAAAAACAACAAAGAAATGATTAGCACATGAACTCATGACACATGACGCGAAACGAAAAAAAATAGTGGGATATTTGACACTACAAAATCGACAGAGCTTTTTCATGGCTCAATTGTCGCTTCATTTTTTGCAAATATTGAAAGTTAACTTTGATCTTAGAAAAAAGCGACATTGAATTGGATTTACTTAATTTATCTTACCGTCTGTGACAAAGGCAAAAGAATGTCCTCTCTCTTGACTATTTACGGCGATACCATACTTGCGTAGCCAGCATTCGAAATTGTGGAGGACTTCAGGAAATGTCGGGGCTTTTTCGACCATGCTCTAAATTTTATCGAGGCAACAAGAAAAACAATATTTTAGTACAACTTTGACACAGTCAACAGTCAGAAAATAAAGTTTAGACAGTGGATCAGGTAAAGGCACTTAAATTGCCATTAACCTGGGTTAAGTAAGTAGGCAATAAGGCTAAACTGCCAGTGCACGGATGCACCATGAAAGTATTATGATCATCATCATCCTCACCGCTGCATTATCAACTCTAACTGACTGAGGCAAAGTAAAATTACGTATGTACTATTTATTTGCACCCAACCACTCTTCCCTACGTGCTTATCACATCCTCTTGTTGTGTCCTCTTCTTGAAAAGATGCAAAGGTAATAACTTGAGTACAAGAGTGTTTGTGGTATAGGGAGCGAGTAATAGCGGCAAATAATGGGACACTAACAGGAAGATGACAGTAAGTAAATCTTCACATCAAAGCACTGGTTGCTCTTCATTTTATAAATGTAAACATGCATGCATGTATATAATATGCACAATTTCAGCAGGATATGCCTGTTCTACTTTTTCTTCACTCTAATTTCTCCTTTTCTCCCTCTTTACTCTCATTTCCAAACGAAAATTTTCAAGTGCTCAGCGTCAACATCGGTATATCCTTAGCAAGAACGACAAGAAGTGGATACACAACTCTCTTCTTTTGTTGGACTTTCCTACCTTACCTAAGGGAGCAATTTCTTTGTAAGAATGGCAAGCAATACATTGCTCTAAATTTACTTTCTCAAAATAATCGTCATTTAGGTATGTAATATGTTACATGATTTACATGATGCGATTTATATAGAAAACTGTAGAAATATTCTGCTGATATTTTTTTACCGAGCTGGAGCAATTATAAAACACATGATAGCTACTTTGGGGGTAATGTGAAATTTGGAACTACCTACGCTATTTATTTTGCATGCGGTTTTCAGATGATTTGCTTTTGCTATGCATAAACTTTAATCAGAATGTTTAAAAAAATAATACTTATGTAGTAATTACCTGTGTAATTCCTGTTAAATTCGTACAAAATTCACTTAACACAGGAGTCTCGAGAGGTCTGACAAGGGAGTTAAAGGTATCAACTTTTTGCATGGTCCACGTGTCCACAAGTACAGCTGGGAACTGGATGATTTCCGGTCGCTCATGACGGATCGGTCTCGGCAATTCGTTCCTTGTGTTTTCACAAGTTGCTTCGAAATCAATTACAACAAAGTAATCGTACAGCTGGGGCCACACACGACCACGATGATAAAAGTATTTACTCATCATGTTGGCCTGAACTGTTGAAGGAGTCATGACTTCTGTGTTGTTCCACATTTGAACTGTTTGAAATGTTTCACTTAATGAATGTCAACAATGTCAGTAAAATGCTCGAAAGCGATAAATGTTTTAAAATATAAAATATTATTTCGTCAATTATGTTTGTAGGGCAGGGGTAGTAAACGTGGCTTCATATTTTCAATTGTTCTTGAGAAGTTTATAAAAAAGATGAAAATGTTTCGTGAACTACGCGCCATGAAAAAACTGGACTAAAGTAGCAATTATCCAAACTTGTAGATTGGAGTAACACGCACTTTGAGGTTGCGTCATTCCTCCAGCGTGTGGTATGCATGCGGCTATGACTCAAAAGCCACTGCGACGACGTCACGTTACCCAAGCAGGATTCCGATGCAGTACGTAAACACGCTATAAGACACAACTTATCAGCAGTCCTTAGTGAATATCCGACGAATATAAAATACAAAAATAGTAAAATTTGCTCAGACTAAAATTCAGCTTTGTTTATTACACAGAGTAAAAGCTTATCTTGAAAAATGTTCCTTTGTTTAGACACACGATTTGTCGGCACTGGAGCTATTAATATTTATTTAGCATGTTTATTCACTAATGTCAACTCACATGGCGTCTCCTTCGATTCAGTTATAAACAAAAGAGTTCAACTCACAAATACAAAGACTACCACAATACGATGATGGTATGACGAATAGGAAAGATGAGTCATTCACAATAGTACATAACGTGTACCTTTTAGGACACGTATTGCTGCTCACTTGTGAGCAACTTTGTAAGTTGGTGAAGCGTGCACTCACTGGGAAAATACTTGCTTCTATAATTCACTCGAATGAACAAAGGATATCCCCTTTTCTTGAAGTGGAGCACACATCCACAGAAAGCTTAAAATTTATAAAGATAGTGTACAAAAATGAGATATCGATTCAACTTCCACAATAATATTTCTTGTACTGATTCAAGTTTGGGAGAATAACGATGACTAAACGTAAGGTCACTTTGTCTTGAACTAATGTATGTCAAGTCAATTAGAGTAGATATGGAGACAAATTCACAAATTAAGTCTCATATAATGATGATATGTTAAGAAGATGTGTATCAGCGCACCACATTTTCCATTGTCTTCGATGACACGGTAGTAAATGTTGTCGGAAGAGTAGGCTGGAGCATGGTTTCTGTTGACTGAGACGAGTATCGTGCTTCATCCTCAATATGATCCTATTGTTCTCTAGCTCCCCTTTTTCACGGCAGCGTTTCCACAACTTTGGCTTTAATGACGACTGCCGGATCAATTGACTAGGTTATTTTGTTAGATTACCCACTATTGTCATTTGATCGTCAGGTAATGTTCGTATGATGAGGAACTATGTTTAGAGAAGAGACTTGACAAAGATAACAAAGGAGCTTGTGCTAGCGATTCAAGTTCGAGGTGTCTCATGAGGTACGTTGATGCTCCTAAGTATAATATAATCTTCCTTGTGAGAGATAATGCGCACACACCAAACACAAAATAAAGAGTGATGACGATGAATTGGATGCACTCTTATAATACCCCGTAGAGAATTGCAGTCAAACACTGCACTGGTTAAGTTAACTCTTGGAAAAGAATACTATTCGAGAGGATAGCGAGAGGATATTTTACTTGTCTGGTAAAAGCCCAAACTGCTGAATAAAAATGTCTGTGTTGGTCAAGATTTTGATTAGAAGGATGATGACGAGTGTATGCGCGATTCCAAGGAAAGGCAAGACAGAACTCTGAAGAAAGAGGTGTACATATATGAATATTGAAAGCAATGTACGACTAGTCTCTTTCGTGTTTAGTGGTTCCACTGGTGAAGATACTGTGAATTGACGATGACGCGCTGCTACTGCAGATGTTGATGCCAGAGAGTAAGTGGATGGTTCTCGGTTATTGGTGACGATGACGCTATACTTGCACCATGTAGTAGTAGTAAGTAGCCTTCAGCTTCTTAGTGGAACCACCAGTACTCGGAATCCAGCGTGGTTCGTTGTTCCACAATGATGATGCGATGCGATGAGAGCATGAGAAAAACCTAGCTTGACTCAACTGTGTTGTGCACAGTGCGTGTGTAGTTGCAAACTAACTGCAAAACTCGGTCTGCAACTTTAAGTTATGAAATATGACTGGGCAGTCTGCTCTATCATCAGTAAATAAGTGTATTGTCCTCAGTAGTGCTGGAATATCCCACAGAAAAAAACGTATCGTATTCTGCAACTGGATTGACTGTTTGTTCTCTAACTGGCTCTCCACTTTTTATTTGTTCTGCTCTTCGTCTCTATCAGCCATCATGTAAATGTGAAACGATATTTCAGAAGATATAACTATATATCTCTTGCCCTATTACAAAGTTATTCAATAACCTGTTTTTCATATAAGTATAACATGGCGTTCACTAAAAGTTTAAAGCAATAGATGCACAGTCGGTCGTTCAAACTTTTCTCTCAATGCGTGTTTGCCAGATGGACACACAGAGTTCATTTTTTATGTGCATAACAACAAAAATAATATCCGTCAAAGGTCACTAAGGGTCTTTGAATTTTCATCGATATCAGTTATTAGTTGCTTGGGACAACATGGTAAATAAATATTTAGGAAGTTGTGGAAAGTATACATAAAAGTAGGATGTAAACATCAAATAAATCATAAGCTTTTCCTTATCCTATTTAACTTTCCAGTTGTCATGTGCTTCTGGATCGTCAAATTGAAGTCAGAAATCGTCCTGGAAAATTGAAACATATATTGGAATATAATGTCCCGTCGATTACGTGATCCAGTTCTAGAAACTAATCAAGGGCACAATAAGTCTTCAATCCAGTAGTCTATTATGGACAATGTTTTTTTATATATCTAGCGTGGAAATTATTCGCCTTTTAACCTACTTAGTAATAATAATTAGAACAGTGTCCTCATTCCAAACTCAAGCTTAAAAATAGTAAATGCGCATCAGCTTTGCATGCTCGTAGTTTTTCCCCTCAACTGTAAAGTCTTACGGTTCGGTCTTTCCACCAAGTGGTGGGGTAATTTTCCTCATAGTTTTGGTATTTGTGAAAATTGTTGGAACCCAAGCTTGGAGTTTGATGAAACTGTTGTTGTTTTGAATGTAATGATAGTTCACTCTGGGAGCTGTCGTTACTGTCATCACCACATGCATTATACTTGGAAAGATTATGAAAATTACTTTTTTTGCAACAATGACTATAGTTGAAATGATCTTTCTCGCGGTCGTTGTGGTAGTCGTTGGAGTTTCTGTCGTTTCTGCGGTTAAATTGGGTGACAACGCTGAAGGTTTCGTTAATCCCACTGCGTTCCCAAGAATTCTCTCTGTTAGTATGTAGGTCCAATGGGAGATTTAGCTGTTTCTCCTTCGTCAACATAAAAATAATGTGGAGGTGGTACTAGCGCAGGTAACACTTTTTGATCCTATGATGAGTATCCTCGAGACTTCGAAATTATTAAAGTTCCTATGCAACAAATTCTTATATTTTTAATGTGCTTGAAATCCCCCTTTAATGTTCTTCCTAGTAGACAAGAAGTTAAAGTTAAAGCTCTGTCTTACCTTTTATTTCACTCTGTCACGGACAACTCGTTTATGTCAGCTCAGCAAGTCAATCACGAGACATGTTCTTTCGATGTAATGGAAACTAGCAGTATTTACTAGGAACTCATCACGTAATGAAAAGCAAGCTTTCGAAAGCATGCGTTAACTAGCAGTACATTACGTTGTTCAGTTCCGTCTTCCTTTTCATTAATTCCCTCATAGGTAACCACTTGAATGACTGCATCTCATAAGAAGCACATTTTATTAACTGCCAATAATATACATCTCGCTCGTCACAGTTCCTCTGCTCGCCTGTTACAATCTCTTCATGAAAGAGCAACGCTCTCAAACTTCCATTCACATGTGAAGTGATCCTTTTAGCGGAATCCACTCACTCTTTGCCAGGCAGTCGAGTCAATACAACGAAAAACGAAATGATAGATGAAGAGATTATTTAACTCAATAACGATAACTATTCTTTAAATGAAAAGCTTCAACATCATTTTCAAACAACTCAACTGTGTACTCTGTTACTTTTTGGTTGGACTCGGCTGCTGCTGTACACTGAACAAAGGTTCCTTCACTTTTAATGTGGTTACTGTTAAAGCTTTGGTGTGTCTGCGGCAGAAAATGAACACGGTTGCGTTCTGCTGTTAAGGATGATAGTGATGACTGTAACTGAGCGGCACTCTGGGATTCAGTATTTTTTCTCCTTTTCATTTATCTTCTCTCGCGTTCTTGGATCAAGTCAGGAGGGCAAAAGGCCGACACTGTAAGCGTTTATATAATCAGCGTATGTTTTATTTTGTTATTTGCACCACTCTACACCAGATTGGCTTGTTTAAAGTTCTTTTACGTACTAATGCATATATGTCAGTGAACATTTGTACATTTACCTTGCATAGTACAATTCTACAAATGTTGAACATATGTAGTTATTTGTGAATGTCTGTACGCTTCGCCTGTGAATATGACTTACGTTTCAAACTTTCTTCTTTTACTCTCATAGATGTGTTAGCATAACACATCTTTGAATGTTTAGCTTTTTTCCTACACCCAACACACACTAAACAATCTTGTAACTTGTAACATTGAAAAAACCTAAATGTTGGAGAACATACTCGAGATTATGAGTGGAGGAAAAAGCACTCTCTTATGCTACTAAATATATATGCCATAAAATCATTGCAAATTTTGAGTGCTTTAACGGCCTGCTTATTCCGCACAAGTTTGTGGAGGAAAAATCTTTGCTCTTTGCATAGAACTATGCATGCAAACTGGCGATGTTTTTTTCAGACGGGGAGAATTCAGACTTTTTTCCGTTTAACAGTGCTTTCTTCCGCAGATAGGATATCCTGTTAAACAGATGAAGCATGAAGTAACCTTTCCGCATCAGTCCTTCCTTTGAAATTACTTGCCCTATTATGATTTTTATTTGTAGTCATGGTTCATACTTTGCATGTATAGGCATGCACGTTTTTTAAGGAAAAAAAAACATCCGTGCAAATAGAATTTTTTCATTACTTGTCTAACTTTATCCTTATATTTATGTATTAATATTTCTTTGTAATATATTACGCTTCAATATTCATACTGCACATTACCGTTGTTTTAAAGAACACAGTAAGGTACGATATAGAAAATATACGCACAAGCGAATTGATCATATCTCTTTCAACAGAAATATCGAAAATCCTTCATTTGAAATTTATACAATTTTGATTCACTCTGTTGCTCATTTCTTTGGGATTTCAAGCTCACTTCACATTTTGAAAAATTTATGAAGGAATGTACAACAAATGATAATGTTATTATTGTTATGTGTTCCATGTTACACATATGAACGTGCATTCCTAACAGTTACCACGATTATGATTACAATTATCTAACAATATCAAAGATTGCATACACCAACTAATTTACGTGGCTGTTGATTTGATTTCATTCTTTGTGGCTGTACTCTTTTGTACTAGTTGAAAATGGCAACTGCCGGAATAAGAAGAAATCAAATGTTCAATAAATGAGTTACAACCCAGAGATTTATTAGGTAGTGTGTGGGAAATGCCATCATACATGAAAAGAGAATTGAGAGAATGAGAAAAAAAAGTTTATTACATGTTTACTATTTAAATTGCTAGTATGAGGCTGCTGCACCCGTCCGATGTAGCATCGTCTTTTGAAGCAACAGCTTTGAAATCATTGCCATCATGCACATCATCATCAGGGTAATAATAATCACGATGATGAGAAGCCAATTGCCCGTGCTGCGTTACAACGGCAAGGATTTTACAGTTTGCATATAGATGATGTCCAAGTGTTGTTCAATCCTCTCTTGTTGTTTGCAATGACCAACACACACGCTACAACTACAATGTTCACACATGTAGCAAAAGTGAAGAAGTACGACGTACGACGCAAGGAAGTTTTTTTATACAGCGTTGTGCTAATTCACTGTCAGATTTTTTATGCAGCGCTAGAAGGATATTATGCTTGTATGTATTTTTAGCTTCAGTTGGATATTATACTTTCCTCCACTTAAAGATGATGCACTGCGAATAGCTCATCAAAAATGTACTTTCACAGCATAGTGACAACGAGGAGTTGTAAGCTTGTCTGATAATTGTTATTGTCAGTATAGCAATTATAATTAAAATAAGATACTTGACTTTATTATTTTAAAGTCATAAACTCATACTCTGTCATGCTCATTCGAGATAAGGCATTGGTATTACTTGAGTGCTCCGTCCTCAATATGAAACAAAAAGTACTTGCGCAACAGACCCTGAGAGTTTCAAGACTTTTCCCTATAGTAAAAGTCAAGATTTATATTCATTAATGAAAACTCGACTGCATTTTGTTTCTCATTGTGGTGATATGCGACTCATTGCGTATCTGTTGTCGCTTCCCTCTTCCCTAGTGTGTTTTTGTCGGCCTTTGTAAAAAGGGATGATATGATATGATAGTACTAATGCAGATAATAAATCCGGTGTGGTGTGTAGTGGCACGAGTCCTAATTTTATACAGCTTGACTTACTTTCCGTATCTTCTTCCTTGGTTGGCACTGCATACACAAGTTGGGTGGATACTATTGTATTCTGTTCCGCTTGTTGCAGAAAAGGCGTATAGGTTGATGATGCGTGCAAAATTGTACCAGAGGAAAAAGACGCTGATGCGAAATCGTATTCTCTAACGCCAACGCTGTTCTGCAGTTGTATAATGTTATTAGTTTTACAAGTAATAAGCAACAGTTGTGCTGTGCTGCTGACTTGTGGCACTAATATGCTATTGGGGCTGGGGGCGATACGACGCTCTTTTTTCAGAGTTAGTGTCTTCTTCGCGTTTCTTTACATAACGGATGAAGATAATGTATACATGGGTTTGAGAGTCTTCACTTTTGGTGATGTTGATTGAAATCTTCCAAATGTAATATTTTTGTAACCTTGTTGGTTAATATGATTCCAACAGGGAAAAAGGTGAGTGACACGAACGAATCTGTTTATGCGGAGTACGCTCCGTCCTCATGTAAAAGAATATTGCTGTCTATCTTGAAACATCTAAGATCTTGACTTATAGGTGGAAAGCAACTGTTGTGGAACTGGGCAGCTTGTCAAATCCAGCAAGAGATGTTTAAAGCAGCCCAAAGGCTTCTTGCCAACTCCTCTTTTACGAAAATTTAGCACTCCACAATGTTGAGCGAAATCATATAGCATGTAGGATCCTCGTGCCGTGTATACTATACGTACAAGTCCAAATTCTTAGAAATATGTTTGATAACCACTAAAAACCCGGAGAGCACATATGGGGTATAATAAGCGTTTTATTGAAATGTGGAAAATTAGCACATACAAAGCATAAAATAATAGGAGTAACTTTTCTTTCCCAATCTAATGAACGCTATTGTAGAAAAAGGGATTTGATAGTCATAGGTTGACAACTGGGATTTGATCTTTGTACCCTGATAGCGCATTTGCTAACAAGTTATAAAAGAATTATTGCCACCAAACCAATGACAATGGTTTATTGTTTCGTATAAACATCACTTCAGAAATTTGACAGTTGTCTAGAAGCCAATCCGTCACTTTTATAATCCAACAATTGACACTGATTTTGAAGTTTTAATCGGCTTGTCATGTATCACCAGGAAAGGTTCAATATTGCCACTTGCACACTTTTCCCTGTAGTATTTATTGGAAATGAAACTGTTAACCAGACAGCACACTTTTTTGTGATGATTTGTGTTTTTCTGTTGTCACTGGTGAATATTATTTGAAAAACTTCAAAGCCAAAAAAGTCATAATGCCAAAGTGCCAACGGTGTCGTTGGTTGTGCTGCTTTGACGAGAGAAGTGTTACAGTGTTGATGATTGTCTATGATTGCTTGGTCTATGTATATATTTAACCGCTTTTAACTTACTCTGGTATGGTGTGCACTTTCATGTGTGAGGTTGGTAGTTTTTTCTGGTGGGATTCATAACAACCTATTTAACTTTGTTGGCACAAAGGGAATATATCGGAAAATGCATGTCGTGTCGTACACAATCACTGCGGAGCTAAAAGAAAGATATAAACACTCACACGCTCAGCCCCACTAACTCGTCTTCTTTGTCTGAGGATGTGCGGCTGATGACAGGCAGATTGAAACTAAATCTGGTGACTCGCATGATTTTAAAAGACTATGTATAATATTTTTACCACTAGCACAACACAGTGCTTTTTCACTTGCTCATAGTTTAAAGTCCCAACAATAAGTGCAGTATAATTTCAATCTCTTCTGGTATTGTATTAGTTGCAGCACTCCATGATCACTTGGTTGTGCGCTGCAAGCGTAAAATAGTCAGTCGGTGCTCAGCCACGTCGAAACGAACACTGCTTGCTTTGTTGTTCCTGTGTGCACTACTGCTTACTTTTTTTATAATATTGTTGCATTTAAGCAGTGCAAACTCATGCTTCTGTACATGTTTCATACAGTGTGCTGTTGGACTAACTACAATGCACTGATGCTTCTTTTTACTCGATATGCTGGCTCACTTATACAGTTGACTCAGTAACTGACTGACTGATGAGAATAAGCACTGAATAATGCTGCTTTGCGTTCCTTACATATTTATTCATTGTGCCTACTCATATTATGTTTGTCTAGCGAGGTGTGATGGAAATGCTCTGTAGGTATGTGTGGTACATACTACCTGTTACACTTACATTTGCACGCTGCCTATCAATCCATGGTGATCGTATCATCATTATTATAAGCATAATACGTGAGACGCTCAATGTAAAATGTAGTGAAAAGCGGTAGTATTCTTAACTGCAATTTTTGGGGAAATAATTTAGTTCTGCTTTAGCATTGCACTTCAGCAGCCCCACTATCACAACCCTTTTTTTGCCTAGTAGGAGTTTTGCTTTTCAAGAAAGGCACACTTTGGTCATGCTGATACCTAAGAGGACTATGTTGTTTAGCCGAAAGATGCAGTTGAAAAAAGTATCAACTTGCCAAGGCTTCGAATAGGTATGAATTGCTTGTTGGCTTTTTACTTTTCGTTAGTGCAACACAAAATAGCTGCCTCAATTGAATCATCAGATCGTCACATCATCTCTACAAGTCTTATCAAGGAAACACACTTGACGATGCATATTATGTGGATGCCTGACATCAACCGAGTCGTGGGCTCGGTATAACAGAAATTCCTAATTATCCATTCTGTTCATGTATCTGTATTACATCTACAACGGTTATGATAATCATACTTGTGTTTTATTGTTGAAGATGCATGCCTACATAATATAAAAATAGAGGAAGCAGCAGGTATTTACCTATATTAATTTCATCAGCTATAAGTCTCTAGAATCGTGATGTGCGACAGATGATGATGCTTATGATGGAAACAGCATGAGCTGCTCTATTCATGCTGGGATGTTAATACGGTACAGTAGTCACACACACCGATATTATCTAGTGCATGATGAGCGGAAAGGTCAAGCTTCATGTTGATAAAATGAAAAAGGTTTAAGGATCAGAAATATGATGACAGCAAGCAATCTTTTAAATAAATGGGTATCATGTTTATAAACATTCTTGTCATTTCGATTTCCAGCACACGTTGGTACTTGCTATTCCTATTTTTTATTGGCGCTATTTCCGTTAATTCATAAAATAATGGTATTTGTGAACACATTTGCATACTGCTTATTGCTTGTTAATAATGCCCCTAGATGTTTTGAAGCAAGATTGCATAAATTACAACTTAAAAAAACTTAATCAAGACTGCAAGTAGATCAAATTGAGATGAACAATTCAAAATTTATGCTTGCAATTCGAATATTCAAATATCATGCACGTGTAAAGGATGTTCATATAAGCTCATATAAATGAATCAAGTGGAACAAAAAGACCTACTTTTCTGCAGAAATCTGCCTGTATTTGCTCTTCAATCCCATAAAAAAACTTGAGCGATCGAAAAGTTTTCGCAACCATTCTCAATAATCTTCCTGGAATAAATAAGGAAACATTGTTTCTCTTAAGATAAAGATTAGCATCGGCATCTCATAAAATTGGAGGAGCAATGCGCAAAGTTCTTTGCTCTCCTTTTTAGACAGTTTAGACTGACGCATCACTTCAGTTCAGCTTGGAAGAATGAAACCGCTGCCATATTCTATTTTCCAAACACCATAGAACATAGACCTATCCCAATAACCAGGCAGTGCAAATCATCCTACCTAGAGCAAAAATGAAAATTGCAATCCGCCTTAATCTACCAAAAAAGCGCGGTAGAACAACGAAATCTTCCTGTTGTCATTTTGTGCAATGTTGAACGGTTTTAATAATTTCATGGTACATTAAATTCATATATGTCATAGAATGAAAATAAAGCTACCAATATTTTACTGGGACTACTTTACCAATAAAATTACATAAAATAACTTACTTGCAGCTCTTGTTGCACAAAAAATGCAGTTCTCTCGTACACTATGTTGCAAATTTCAAATCCTTTGATTGAAAATTGATGTAATCGTTTTCTGCACTGACATTTAAAAAAAGAGGAGCGATCGGGACTCTTATAACTGATAGTAGGACATGATGGTAAGAGTATTTTTATTTAGTATGAAGCTGTTTTCTTATGCAAGTTACCAATTGGTTAGATGTCATGCATGAAATTGGCTACATCGAACTTATGGGCGACAGCCTATGGTACACGCAACATTTTTGCATGCCTTGTATCAGTTGGATATTTGGATATATGAAATATTGGAATGAATGACATCGCATTGCATCCCATTAATGACTCCACTCCACATGGCACATAAGTTGTTTGCAGTTGTTGCTTTGCACGGTTGCCTGTCTCCGTCTCCTCTCATCACTATCTCCAACCAGTAAAATTTCGCCGAAGCAAATATTTACAAGGAGCTGATGAATGGACATTGCCCAAAGTGATGTTCCCTCACTCACGATCACACGAATAACATAACAGTAAGATTAAAATAACTTGGTTCCCACTACCAAAGATGATTCATAATTTTCCCTTTTGTTTTCGTACAAACGTGCGTTTTCATCTGAAGGATTTTTAATTCAAAGCCACTTCTCGAAATCTGCATTCTTTGAAATCCACTCATGCTTAGTTCACATTTAAATGATGATGTGGTGTGTGGATAATGAGTGGTTTCCACTTTTAGCATTCTGTTGAGTAACAGCACCACTACAAGTAGTAATTAAATGACTCGGCATATAAAACGTTACAAGATGAATGCATCCAAAAAGGTTTGTCTCTTTACGCCCATCTCACTCAGCACGAGAGACAGTACGAACATTTGTAAATATTTCGCGTAGAAAAAGCAGAAGAGGAGAAGGAAAGCTTGTTTAAAAAAGAAGTGGTCTCTGGCATATCACTGGACTTTCTGCCATACGGCATTTATGCATGATGATTATGATGGGTTTGACCTGAATGGATGTACGTACAAAGACAAAAATTCACATTTAGGTGAAGTTAAACGGTTAATTTCAGAAGGGAAACCTTTCAGAACTGTATACAAACTCTAATGCACATTTTGTGACGCAAGCTTTCAAAATTTTCAAATGTAATCTGGATGCAAAAAGGTGAAGAATGAGATATTAAATATTTAATGAAAATTCATAGGACACCACCATGACAAAGTCAAGCACTGTAAGGAGTCATAAAAGTATATTTTCTATAAGAGGAATCCACGAGTACGGTTTTTATTAGGCAGGTAAAATAACCCTGAGCTGGGTCGTTGTGTTACTAGCATAATATAAAATTGGATGGTTTTCTACTTTCATTAAGGCTGAGAATTGGTTTACCATGGAATTCTTCTCTTAGTTTTAATTTTGCGATGAACATGCACAAGAAGATTCGTCCTCCATTTTCCATGACCAACAAGCTAAAAGAAGTTATTACAGTGCAATGGTAGGAAAAAAGTACGGCACGTTTTATACCAATACTACCAAAATATCCCAGATCTGCAGAGTTGTGAAGAAGGTTGTACTGTTCAAGCTCTTTGTGGGATCTGTTGGCCAACAAGGTACATGATATGAGTTGGTTGATTTGATGATGCTTACTTGTACTAATAGTGTATATCAAGTGAACTTGTCTAGAAAAAGTGATGTGATGACGATGACGTAAAAACAGGCGTGCGATCCACGTTTTTCTCATTTTTCTTGCGTATTTATTGCAATGCTATTGGGATTCCTCAGTGGGCTCTTCTATCAGTCCTTCTGTTTCGCAGAATAAACCTTAGCACATGATATATGCTACTCTATCATTCTAAACAGCTCGTGTTCTCTACGCTGTATTTTTATTTTTATAAATCAGTTCCCATAATGATATGATCTATGACATTGCTTGGCTACTCTTAATATATCTCTTGTAATCTTCTTATTCCTTCTGTTGTTCTTTTTACAAGCGTCATTAACTACTTCAAGTGTGTGCATATTGCAATAAAAAGGATTTACAGTGAAACAGTATGGTAATTTAATAAGAGAGCACGGGAGGGAGCATGTGCCAAACAAAGCAATTAAAATGAATATGAATGGATAAAATTCAATTTTGAAACTTAAATTAGGTAAGGCCAACTTTTTAAGCAACTCTTTTCTTCTAGTTTGCCACGGCCGTTTTAAATTATAATAGCTGTGCCTTGCCATGAGTTTAGAAGCTGGTATAATCACGGATAGGATTTTTGCCGTAATGCGTAGTAAACAAAACAAATGGCAAATGGCGTAGTGAATAATTTCCAATCCAAAGCAATCCTGGTGTTGAGCAAGCATTATGAGTTATGAGTTGAGAGAGCTTAGTTTTAGCCGGAAATAGAAACAACTTCGTTATGATTTATTGAGGAGACTACTACTACTACTTAGTTAGTTTGAAGATTTAAAAAGGCGTTAAAAAAGAAGAAGAATGCAATATTTCAAACATACTCATTTTTCAACCTGAATATAGGTACACAGTAGGGACAAATTCAAGGCTGAAAATCCATCTCTAGCAAACATTAAAAGATTGAGCTCACATACATATTGACTTTGGTGTGCTCATCCTTAAATGTGATGAATATACTGCACATTCCATCCGTCCGGGTAGAAAAATTATTTTCTCACGTTTTATGTACAAATAGTTTGTTTGCGAAATCTTTGTACTCAATTGATAGGATGGTTAGTAAATCAAACTTCAGCTGCATTTCGCAAATGGCGAGTAGCACACGCTGACATGACATAGGGGCGTACGCTTAGACCAGCGTGTGAAATGTAAGCCCTTCTAACTTACAATTAGTATTTAAAAGTAAGAGTCTTGTAACATACGGTCGTATGGTCTAATGTTAGTATTAGCCCTTGCATAAGTATAAATGGATGGTAAATTGCGTTTAAAAATTTTTTGCCAGAGAGGACTGAAGATAATTTAAAGGATGCAAGTGTGAGTTACCATGAATGCATTTAACATGTACATAAATATTCATGTAAACACAAATCTAATCAAGTGCAGAGGAAAATATGGTCAATGCAGAAGATACAACTTCGTTAGTATGCAAATAAGCTTGATCACTTGCTTGTCATGTTGGTTAACTTTTAAATTTCTACAATGTTTGCATAAACAATAATGAAAAGGGTTTTATTGTTTGGATGTTAGGCTAGGCACCCATTTTGCTGTGTAATATTTCTTGAGAGGAACGTTAAAAGTTTGTTCATAGGAATTCGTATGCTTTTCCTTCTAAGCATTCCAACTTCCAACCATTATCATTGTGAACGAAACATCATCACGGTCATTGTGGTCAGAAGATAATGTGTTTAGAACATCATACTATTATGGCTGCTTTGTGTCGTCATCGTCAGCCGCAACACGCTTTAAAAAGTGCCAGAAGCATGGAGTTTGCTAACAAAAAACACATCATGATCATTTGCATTAGGTATGTTTTTCACTTTAATGATTTCATGGATTCTATTTTTTACATATGTTTGTTTGGGTCTCCACGAACCTTGATCAGTTATCAATTCATTTTCTAAATGTGAATTCCAGTTTACGTGGAAGCATTTCGAATATTATGTATGAATGTATTATCACAGAACAAAAAAAACCATTGCGGCTGGGCAGATTGTGGTTGAACAGCTTTCTAATGCTTGATGTTTGTGCGATTACCTAAACATAATGTATAAATCTCTCTTTGATGATGTCAGAATCACCTGATCAAGAGATAATAAATCACACGCTAAATTGAAGTCAAGGAAGTGGGGGTGAAAATGTGTATAGTATTCAAGTTTTATCACTACATGAGCCGTTTTATTTTATACCGAAGCGCGATGCCTCAATAGTGAAAAACATAGAAGATACGCATATACTTATACAGTAGTAGCCTGCTTCCGTGTAAAAATTTAATCTGGAAATGGAAATGACAATGTAGCACTTAAGTTTTGAAAAAAAAAATATTCACGATGTTATGTATGCATGGCACAATGAAAGAGTTTACCCCAGCCCTAAAGGTTTCACGTAATGCGTTTTGTAGCAATAGTGAATTTAATCTACAAGGGCATAGTTACAAAAGTGTGGTCGTCAAAATATTAAGTTTTATGATTTACATATTATATAAGGACACTTTTCATAGCAGACTTTCTGATCAACATGAGCTGACGCAGTTTTTTTCCTTCATATGATTTCATTCCATTTTAAAGTACTGACTTACGATTAGTCAGACTCATGCATGCTGATGATATGTGCTTGCCTGCAGAGAAAAAGGAAATTAAGAACGTTCAGTTGACGACGAAAATGAGCAAATCGATAATTGTAAAAGGTGAGAGGTAAGTATCACAACCAAAGTTTACTTACTCACAACCTTTTCAAACCAACATAACAGGGAAAGAAATCCTCTGAAAAGCTTGCATGAAAAGGGGCTACTGTTCCTGTTTTCTGTTTCTCAAATAAAAAAGCTCAATACTAATCCTCGCACGGATGTCTGTTTGTACAACTCAACCCATTTGTCTATTTACGATTGGAAAGGTGGTCTGAAATGTTATTACTATATAATAACATTTTCGGAATATTAAAGTGCATCATCATTACATGTCATTCCAACCAGTTAAATGATTTTCTTTAGTTATTTACATAGATAATATATTTTTATCTGGTTTGGGAGTAATGTGGTTGGGATTAGGAAAACATGTACTACGTTATTTATAGAATACATGCATATATTATCATCCTCTTTGTAAAGAACACACAAAATGGTGATATTAGTACACAGCGTAAATATTAGTGTACAACAAAACGACCAATGTGGCATTTGCAGAGATCCTATCAAAGACGAATGACATTTAACAAAATTCTATAAACATTTATGAGAGAAACGAGGTGTGATTAGTCATAAACGAGAGTTGGAATTGAGTACTCTCTCCAACACAAACTTCTATAGTACATAGATAAAGTAGGGCAGATAGATGCGGAAATATCTAAGTTGTTGGAGACAGCCTGCTGAACTAATACTACACAACTATTCATATAAGCCTTGTTGTTATTTTTTTATTTCGTGTAGTTAACCTTTCTGTTGCGTCGTAGAAGAATCCAATGAGACATCAACAGCCAACCAAACCAACCAACCAGTAAACCACTTACACGTTGTCTTAGATTCCATGACCTTTCTTGCTTTTTTGGCTTCCTTCCTTGAAAAAATCAAACTTAAACTAGGTTTGAGACAGTTGTTGGAATAATAAAAGAGCATCAGCATGAGCTGCCGTTGTAAAATCCTTGAAGATGTTTTTTATAATACGCCCATTAAATGCAAGTGCATGTATGAAACAACAACAACCTTTTTATAGGACTATATCAGAAATCCTCAACTGGAACCTAACTTGTGCCTGAGCTTGGGATTTTTGGATGCTGCAAATCTTGTCATGATCATCTCCTTTGCTAAAAAAAATACCTAGCAATGCTCACGTTTCCAGATATATCTAACCCAAAGCTCATAGTTTTAGTGCATGTGCATAGTGCTGTTGAGCTTGAGTATTTAATACTCTTGTAGACTTTAGTCTGAGCCTGACAATGTACACTATGATTTAACATATAACCTCCATTAAACTCCCAAACTTATAGAGTACGTCTGCTACCTTCACTGGCAATGAATATGACTTCTCCCTGCTCTCTCTCTCTGTCTCGCTCTTATAGCACCATTACAATTACTACATGCATACATATATGAAGTTGACAAGGAGTTCACTAATTTGTGTTCAACCACCCCCCAAATGACTGTATTGTTTTTTTCATATGAACTTGACCTATTGCATGATTATACTTCCAAAAAGCTTTTTGAGTTCAAGTTCGAGCATTTAGATGAAATTAATTTTCAATCCTGAATTTTATTAGGAATCGCGGATTAATACTTTAAATTACCTAATCAAAGTGAAAGTATAGGGTAAAACAGAAGGAGACGCGTCATCGCTTATTGGTTTGTTTCAATGACTTGTAGTTGTTAATATAACCTGAAACGCTTGATTCTCTGTAGTAAAACAATATGCTGTTTACTAACCATTATAATAATAAGCATTTTTTTTTATTTTTTGTACACGTAAACTGCTTCCATTTACCGATATCCTGCTTATCGGTTGCATCCTTCCTCTATGCAAAAAAGATAGCAGAGGAAGTTCTTCACGCGCTTGGAAGATGTACACTCTAGCGTTCAAGAGCTTTGTGCATGAGGATGAGAAATTATTAAGATGTCCGTGTATTTTACCTTCATTCTTAGAGATTTAACATGCAGTTAATAACAGTCTTATTCATGTTATTGCAGAGGTACATTTGCAGGCAAGGCCCTTTGTCTTGATTTTTTTCCATTAATGGAAATGTTACAATATAGTATTCCCACCCTAATGAGCACCACTCCACTCATCATCTGTTTTACGATTATGCAAATAAATGTGTAGAATTAAATGAATTTCACTGCATGCATTTGAGTAGAATCAAATAAAGAGAATATTCGTAGGCGTAGCAGCATAAAAACTTCCCTATACCCTATGGCTTGGCTATGACTACAAATTAAATTTCATGAGCTGCAGAGTGCAGAACGAATGAGGTATTTGGCACATTGCACATAACTTTATGGGGTTTTTTATTATATATTTTATTTTGTTCGGAAACGACACTCAGTCGGAAACATTTTTTTATATTATGTAGTTAACAATATTTAACATTTTAAAGTAGCTTTTAGATGCATGAATTCATGGTTTTTAACCCTTTAAGCAATTCATCAGTAGTAGCAAGTTGAGTCTACTATTTACAGAAGAAAAAATGATTGTAACCTGGCTCAGTATTACTTTTCCACTCGATGATTGCATATTATATTGCTAAGTAAATGTTTGTATGTCAATAGAATTGGATTCTGTGATGTTGGGAGGCAGTTAGTTGACGAAAACGAACATTGTCTTGTTGAACGTAACTGTAAAAAGTTATTAAAATATCATTGAAGCAAATATGATGCAATATGTGGATTAGTTTTGGGCAGCTGACCATGTATGCGTCCGTTGTATTTATACTTAAGTTGTTACCCGACGACACCATGAAATTGATCTCAAAGGAAGTTGTGTAGTGTTCTGCGTACATGTACGTTCACTATTTAAGTATCTTAAGGAGATTAATTAGATTGACACAAGATGCAAGAATTAGCCTTGTTTCATAATGACGAGGACAATCATGCGACAAAGCATGTTTTGAATACCCAACCTGTAATTGAAAGAGGACGTTGTTGCTGAAACAAAATAAACAATATTCTGCCAAATGTCATTTCATGACGTTGTCATAATGTCAAAACTCAAATTGAATGATAAAATAACTCAAATATCTTTATGCAGTCAGATTGAAGTCCATATGGCTCATAGGTTTTTTCCACAAGAATGTATATGCAACACAACATTATACACTAATCTGTAATCATAAAAGGTTAATGGGAATCAGCATTTTTACTATCGCTCAATTTTGAATGACACAATCACAACTTTTTTCTCTATTTGAAGCCAAGTCTTGAAAAGTACACCTCCATCAAAGTTACTGAGAAATTTGTAAAGGGTTATTTTGTCTGGGAACAGTCAATTTAAAAATCCCTATAAAGATAAAATAATTAGATTACATCCGTCCGTGTATTCAGTTTATCTGCTATCGTGCAGCATTAGCTTATCAACTTAGGTATTATATTAATAATTCACCGTTGCGTAATCACCCTGACAACATCCTGCACTCAAGTTCGCATCGTTTGAAATGCAGTTTTAAATCTCACCCAAAAAGCATGAACTTTTGAAAATCGATTTTGCAACTTGCAACACGTTTATACCATATATTCTAAGTTGTTTCGAAAATAAATTTGCTCAAACATCGTTTGATGAAACTCAAATTGCACAGTCCCTCAATTTTAGTATGGCTGCTGCTATCATATTAGGCAATTTTATTAAAAATAACTCTAACACTAGCTAATATTACATTATGTATGATTTCACACAATGCTTTTTACCGCAATGATTCTAGTCAAAGATTAGCATATAAATTGTCTCATTTTTTACTAAATTCTCAGACGGACAACGATTCTTGGCATATATCAGGCAGAATATCATTGTTCTGTTCTTTTTTGTATGGACAACATTATACCATCATCGGCATCATCACTTTTCTGGATTGTCGTTCCGGCACTACATAAAATGATTCCGAACAAATGCTGAATGTATACGTCAGAAGCCAACCATTATCACTTGTGTGTACATTACCCTAATTGTGAAATCTACAAGAATGACCTTCGGATGAGCAAATAAATGAAATGATAACATGGGCGCATGTGGGCGAAAACGTATAAAGTTCAAATGTTAGTCAGTGTTCGTGATTTTATTTTCATCATGCATGTTCTATGCTATTCATTTCACGACCGGGCAGGAAACACAATGTAATATATTATTAATGAGTGAATGAATAAATCCCTGTCAAAAATCAGAATTCAGAGCATGTTACATAAGATCAATTTTTAATAGGTGATCTATTTTAAATAATTCAATACTTCATTACATAAAACAAGGCAAGGGTACAATGGAACACTACAATTTGATTTACATATGAATACTTCATAATTGTCAGCGATCTAAATATATGTGACCAGAATATTAGGGCATAACTTATAATCGATAAAGGATAATCTGTGTAGATTAAATGTAAAATGGGCTATCATTTACGGACAGTGTTTATCAATTGTTATGCTAGTCACATTACAACATGCGATTGAACCAAACCAGATACATCTGGAAGTTAATACTTTATTTGTATAAACTTAATTTTCATCTTCTTCTAGATAGAATTCCTTCTGCCTAAGGCTGATCTGTCATCGGGAGAGAAAAAAATAATTTACAAACCATAACCACTTGTTGATGTTGCTATGATTTTGTTGTCAGTAAACGCTAAGTTTGCCTAAATAATTTACAGCCAATATGCTCGTTGAACATCTTCCCTTTTCGGTTAACAGGAGTAATTCTACATTTTTGAAAGTTAACCAAAATTTTCATAATTGAGAATTGCATAGTTGACTAGAAATAATATGCAATTGTTTAAGAAAAAATGTGACATGGGTCTCTGCCAAAAAAAATCTTATTCAGTAGCAAAAATGATAGTGAACTGACAAACTTGAAAGTGCTAATATGCAAAGTACGTTGAATAAATCACAAGAGACTGGTTGAGATAAAACACCTACAACCTAACATACTCTGTGCCATGGTTTGAATGAAATGTGAAATCAAGATGCAAGGTTGCAATATATTAAGCTAATTATACTGAATGAAATTGAGAATTTGCACGTTGGGAAGATTTCAAGCATCGTCTTTTTTGGTGAGTTGAGCCATGCGTACGTAACAAATAACAATAACGTTGCATAAAAAAGCTTCATCTCATTCATCGTTTTTTAGCATTAATTTTCAAGTTGTGGTTTATTTTGATAGTTAGATGAACATGATTTCATTAATTTGCTTATGTTTTGTGCAATAAATTACAGTTTAAATTCGTGATATCTTTGTCATGTCAATTGTACATGGGTGAAGATATTACCATAATTGTAAATGACTACATTAATAGTCTAACTTGAATTGTAGCTTGTACCAAACCTGATATGATATCCATCCTAAATTACACAAAAAGTTGGATTTTTTTACTGACGAAACCCCACGGAAAGACCATACAGCATGACTATGTTTGACAATCCAGCAGAAACTCTTAACTATATGGAGGACCGTGCATCATGATAATAACAAATTGTAGATGTAGTTAAGTTTGCATTTAAACGCTTACAACATTCATTTCCATCATTACATAAAAACCATATTAGGAAATGAGATACAATGGTATAATGAATGCTGGAGCTTCCTGAAAGTATTGCATTGTGTTAAACATGGCCGAAACTTAACTTTTAATGACTGGCTAGCAAATAATGAGGGAATTCGAGGATATGCAGCTATCATATAAAGTTGATTTAAATCCTTAATTACAACTAGAGAGTACCTACCTTAAAACATAACTACTTACTTTTATTTTCAATTTTCTCAGACTGTTTCAATTCAGCATAGTTTTTTTGAGTTATTCCTATTCAAACAGTGGCGTGAAGTCAGCCATTAACCCATTTAATTTTAAATTATCCTATTATAAATAACCTTCAAGTTCAACTACCATCAATGATTTTAATGTAATCCGTTTTCAGGCCTGCCTTAACACTAAATAGATTTTACATTACTACAGTCAATAGTATGAAGCACTGCTTCTACGACAGTGCACCTGCATATTTGTGCGAAACACTGTTGACTTTGCTGACTGAATATATAGCAGAATAATTTGCAAACCAAAAGTTTTTTTTGTAACATAGACATGAACAATTTGATTGTGTAAGCTGTGCCGGCTAAAATGATTTCATTCATTGTTTATCCATGTACGTACACCCGCGCCCAAATGTGTATTTTGAATGCTAATATTACTGATCAATATTATCATATCCCAGTTAGCTACAACCTGATTGCTATCAATTGTTTCTCCCCTGTAACTGATTAAGAGTGTCACAAAAATCAAAAATGAAATCGACCATTTATTCGATAGCTGCGTGGTCAATTCAAACGAAAAAAAAGGTCCTGCTATTTTAAACATCATTATTATTATTATCAACTTTGTATAATTCATAATTAGATATTTTCATGTACCCTTATGTAATTAGTAATTGTATATTATATCATTTATATCACGTAATATAAGTCTACGTATGGCTACGTACAACAATGCCAGAACAGATGTGTAGATACTGTAGAGATGCAAATAAAACTCTCGAAAATTCAAATTGGACCAATAATTAAGCGATGTATGCAGATTGCCATTTCCTTCTTTGACAACTTTCTACAATTCGTTACCTATTTAGCCCGGCCAGTGCACTTCATGCTAGCAAACAACAAAAAACTGCAATCTAACAATATGTGACATGTGACTGTCAAAAAAGTAATCAGAGAGCAAACATGACATTTAAAGTTTTTCTACATAGAAAGAAGGACGGTGAAGTACACCTTCATATTAAATGCTGTTCACCTACATAGCCCATATATGTGTATTGTGTATAGTATATGCACTGCCTAAAAAAATAATGTTGCATTGAATCGTATAGACAGGAAGAATTGGTGGTTTTTCAGTCCTGCAGCTGCAGAAAGAAAGCAGAGTCACTCAAAAGTAAGACTGCTTAGACTGCACTAAAATAATATAAGGGAGCTGAATGTAAAGCTATTATTTTTGTTATGGGTCGTCAATCTAGTTTTTGTCGAATAAAAATAAACTTGCTTGGAGCGATAATTGGCAGTTAACATTTGAGATTTATTGTATAATTTATAGATATTATTTAACACCCTAAATTAAAAATCTGTATATCTCCCAAATCTAAATGGTGCCTTCAGGTGCCATTAGACTAATTATACACTGTCTTTGCACTTGTTTCGTTAAATGATAATTACCCTACTCGTTTGCTCGACATATTTACTCAGGATCAGACAGCAATTGTAATTGCAAACGATAGATAAAATGAACACGCACAAATGCAGATGTTTCACTGTTATAATAATCTAAAATCTAACAAACTTATAAAATACGTTACAATTATATACATGATTTCCTCACAAATCCAAATCCTGCATGCAACTGACGTTCAAGAGAGCAATTGAAGCCCACAAGAATTTGAATATACCTACCCATTCATGCGTTAACGTGAATATTGGCAATTTAACTGTTTCCCATCATCCATTTATTTTTGTTAATTGACATTTGGGTACATAATTTTGTGCATTCGCTACGCATCTTTCAGTCTCTGACATTTAAAAATTGTCTTAATTCAGTCAGTGCGGTCGTATACTATGGATTTTATACAATTAAGATGTACACATGTATTGACGACAAACGATGCAGATATTATTGCTTTTGGATGGAAGTAATTAACCAAAGTAATGTAGTGGGTGGAGATACCTCTCTCGTAAATAATTTGTGAGTATCAGTATCGTTCTAGCATAGTTATTATGTTTTGCAATACAAACAATGCGTTTTTAACCGTTGTATAAATGATTTTCATTAAGTTGATCCAGGTGAATGATTACGCGTACTAACAGTAAGTCAAATGCTTCTCAAGTTTGAACATGAACTTGGGGGTCTTTATCAAGTTCAGGGATAGCTAAATGGTTGCTAATTGCTGATTAGATTCATAACTTTTGCGTTCTTGTTATTGCACTATTTGTTTGCATCTTACCTTGGTTCTAAAACATAAATTACGAGCGAGCGGTACGTATGAAGTGCAAGTTGAAGTAAACGTTATAACAAAATATACTTCCGCCTACACTCAAAAGCAAAATTAATGTAGACTAATGATTACCAGCAAGGTATTAAAAGTGCTCAGCCGTTCTTGCTGTGTAACTAGGTTTGATTTTTCGTACTACTCAAAACAACATACATTTACATTACAGCATGATCACTATCGCAAGTACGTGCAAAAACAAATGGGTGGTCGTGCTTGGTCAACTTTTACAGAAAAATTCGCACATGCCATTGACTGCATAAAAGTTTTATACTTTTCGCAAAAGCTTTATCTATTTTAGGTATTTCAGACTTCAGTGAGATAATCATCTTCGTACGCTAAATTGCCTAACAATGTCACTCCGCTTAGACTTTAGAATAATTCAAGCCTTTTGTGAGATGCAGATAAACATGATCTTCTTCTCACAACACTCACGACGACAAAAAACACAACTTCACAAATTTTAAAATGTGCAAATAAATTAAATTTACAATTAAACTAATTGTGAGCTTCGTAACTCTTTTAATTCATAATTGTAAGTTCATTTAAGTGCGTGATTGGAAAATCATTATGAAATCACCATCAACCTTGGAAATCATAATACTCGTTTTATTTGTTATGTTTACATGAAAAATGATTTAGAAACATGAAAATGTTGGAGGTCAATATCATGCTCTCGTAGTATAAGCAAGTAAACTGTACAGGAAGATTTTTTAATACAAAGCAAACTTATAAATTACATTTGTAATGTATTTTGCAACTAAACCTGCCTACAACAGAAGGCCTGCAAATATTGCAAAAAAGTATTTGCACGATAACGCCCACTCATTAAAGAGTAAGTTTTCTTTGCCATGCTTGAGCTAAAATTTTGTTTGCAGTAGCAGCATTAAAAATTATGGGTGATACTAAACATGCATAATTTTTGTATTTACTAGCAGTTTATACTTCTACTTCTGATCTTTATTATAGTGAATAATGTCCAGGCTACCATTTTTGTAGACAATTAAAAAAATAACAAAAATTTCATGAAAGCGTCTCGTATCAAATTGTCCTCTGACTCGACATCAGGAGCTAAAAGACATCTTGCCTCGACGTCAGTGCGTGGTCACGCGAAACCATTTCCATACATGCATCCATGATCCAACCAAGATGAAAAATTCTGACATCAGACATTCTCCATATGCATTTTTTCAGACGGTGACCAACACTAGAATTATAATGGAATGGAGTGTTTCGTGTGGAGAATATTAATGCTAATGTTATTAATCTTGTAAAACATAATATACATCATAAGTTTAATATATGCTCTCGTTAGTGTCAGCTCAATTTCATTTCACTTCATGTAATATTTTTTGCTTCTTCTGATGCACATCTTCAAAGATGATAATTTATATAGGAAGTGAAAACCTGAGACCGTCCATCGACTATGATCTTCATTTCTTTAAAGATGATGAAAGCAAACTTGCCAGTCACAAATCTTTGTTAATATCGAGATCAATGGGTGAATTTCTCTTTGCTGGCATTCACCTAAATAGTCATACACAACTCAAACGTCGCTTTGATGATTTTTACATGCAATCTTGGTACCTCACAAAAGTTCAAACGTGGTGGTTATACGTATACAAATCAAATCTCATCTAGGTACCTATACAAACATAGTTGCGTGGCATGAATATATTTTCTTTATGTCTGGAAATATATTTTGGATGACC
This sequence comes from Sinodicranocentrus sp. ZH6, assembly GCA_027743935.1. Classification (NCBI taxonomy): domain Eukaryota; kingdom Metazoa; phylum Arthropoda; class Collembola; order Entomobryomorpha; family Entomobryidae; genus Sinodicranocentrus; species Sinodicranocentrus sp. ZH6. Next base: position 41,054 of record JAHZNA010004383.1, read on the forward strand.
TCCAAACCTCCATATGTCTAGTTCAAGCAGAAGCAGAACATAATAAACGCATTAGAAAATACGTATTTTGCTTATGAAACCTAAATTTGACCATGGGAACAGGCTGATTTTGTGAATAATAGTTTTATTGACGATGAAAGCGACGACGAATCTGGAATGAATATATATAAAAAGAGCATAATAGTCGAAGTAGATATTTTACCTATATCTGTGATAAAAATCTGCGAAAAGCATCATGTTCTTACGCATGTATTATTGGCTAACTCAGCATTCAACAATGGATGATACCATGCCTTGCTTATTTTTCTCAAATTCAACCCTGATGAATATTGAGATGAGATGTACATATTTTTTGCTCGTTTAACCTTCAATTCGGTATTAGCGGAGAAATAAGAAAAATACTCTCATACACCGTCGCATTAAACATTTCTATCATGCACGAGAAGCAGCGTTCGTTAAGCGCTACGAATTCGTTCGTGCACTTACTTGTGTATTGTACACATATTTGCACTTACAAGTTAGTTAATTATATACCACACCGTCCGCCTGGAAAGGCAGGTGTAAAATTGCACATATATCCATGTCCTATCCTGTAGCAGGATTATTCCTTACTAATTGTGAGTTGAAAGTATTTTTTTGCTCTAGAGAGATGTGTTTTGTTGGGAAATGACTGCAAATGACGCGGAGTTGTTTGTGCATGCAATTTTTAATTTGTAAAATCAGTCTGGACGTATAAGGTACATTTATAGTTCCTCTTTTTGAAATGCTCACAACTTTACTTCACGTTGCCAACGCAAAATTTAAAAAAAAACAGAATTGCATGTAAATATGGACATGTTAAGCATATCGAATTAATGAAGCCTATCTATACTGTACTGATGTAAGAATTCAGAGGAAAAATCATTTATGCTTGATGTAAGGTAAGTATTCGCAAAACCACAACAAATGCAACGCTCTACAACTATAAAAAATTCTGCAACAAATATGAGTTCCATTTCAGACCATTAAATGATAACATTATAAACTTCAAAATATTTGGCTTTAAAAAGCAGAAATATTACGCTGATGAATGATGAATCCCTCCACAAGCTGACCAGTGTATGAAAGCTAATGACGTCGTCGCTTTGAATCTCTCTCAATACTGTGTTGCCCTGAAATGCTGGAAACACGTTAATTAAGCACGAACATAAGCAGCAATGTTTACTGGATAAGAAAGGCATTTGAAGCAAAAACAAAACAGTCTTCCAATTACATTCACATTTGTATGACGGCTTTTTTCCCGAATCCTTTTATCTAATCTTTGGAGGTGACATTAAAGTTAATATCAATAGTTGTAGTAAGTCATGTTTGAATTTAGATGTAAATATCTATGCACAAAATGCCAAAATGATAATGGATTGACTAGTGAACTAAATACTATCATAACACTATTAAGAAAATTGATTAATGGTATTGGTAACATATAACAACGTAATCCATTACGAGCTTAACCAGATGCATAATATGAATATTTATGCTATAAAAATTTAGCTCTCGATGAGAGCGTCATGCAGCAATTTACCCACTAGTTTTTTTTTACTTGTTTCCCCTCTATTTTTCTTAGCTAATCATGCGTGAACACTCAATCCATCAGAGGAAACTATTTAAGAAAAAAACTTTTGTTCTATGCGAATTCTACAATGCAGTGTATCTAGATAGCTACATTACATGTTTGGTAGATGTGTGAAAAGTGGAAGTATACCAACTCATTGACTTATATATTCATGCCACGATTTATACAAGGAAAGATGAAACCTAGTTTTTGTCAGAGCTCAATTATACACTAAAAATGCTTTTGAAACGTAACTACAATTGCAAACGACTGAAAACTGTCATTTGCTGTTTTGAGTACACACAGACACACTATTTGCCTATTCAGGTAGACCCAAGGCAAATTCAACCAACAGGAAGTAAATCTAGAAGACTATTTAGTCTACATAAACTCTCATTGATAATAGGAGAGAAATACAGTTGATGAGTCATTCCTTAAACTAACAAAAAACGTTATTCAAACTTGTAAACCATGCTTTTCCTGATTTGAAATGTCACCCATAATATTGGTAATAAAAATGTTGTTCTGTAATTTTAACAGGACGCAAAGCATTTTGTGTACCACTTTAATTCGGTTTATTTTGTAAATGTTTACAATCATAAACGTTTCTTATCTTTATGAGCCTTGTATTAAACTATACTAATACGAACAATAACCTTAGTCAGTCCTCAAATACATAAAATATATACAGCTTATTTCCCTGTTTAATATTTAATACGTAAAATGTACAAAGAGAATCCTTTGACAATTTCAAATGCTGCTTTTTATGTGTTTTCCTGGAGCATATTATTTGTCTTTAACCTATAGATTGTGGAAAGAGTAGTTGTAAAACAATGGCGGATAGCAAATGGAAATGTGTAGGTCTACATTTATAGTAACGTGCTTTACGTGTCCCATTGCAATGCATTGGCGGGACTATAAGCTTGGAGGAACTAGGGATATATCATCATTATTACAATAAAGCTAAAACCTTATCCTGTACATATCATATCCTTAAAATGGTGGCTTATGTTTTAAAATGTGCAAAATGTTCGCCTAATCCGCACATGTAGATCAGCTTATTTATAATTAATTGGATGTAGAATATCACTCTCATTTTAGGATATGATATGATTTATATTTCCCATCCTAATTTTATAAACATAAACATGGCTGGATTAAATAACGTAAAACCGCAATTTTAAGCCCTAATTTAAATTTTCCTCCAATACCCGACTTACATAGGAGACTAGAATGATTAATTAATTTTTATGTGTGCTTCTGTTGAGATGTTTTAAATTATCTAAAAATTTCGAGTAAATTGAGAAACCCACAACAGGGCGGAAACCTCCGCTCCAGCCTTCCATATGCAAGAAAATCCTGAT
>JAHZNA010004384.1:0-18671 GCA_027743935.1 Sinodicranocentrus sp. ZH6
TGACAAAATATCGACCTCCCACATACAGGAAACAAAAGCAAAGTTAAGCTCTAGTTCTTGTCCGTAATGGATATGCTGGCATTACACACGACAAAAAAGCTTCTACGAAGTTAGTAAGATGATGCATAGCTTTGCACAAGTGATTCAACGATGACACATTTTGATGAATGTTGAGTATTTACATTTGATGTGTGTACACCACCATGAATGTTCTTAAGTTTTAACTTCTAATTGCGAGTATCAGATTTGTTTGGGAATAATCTCAAAACAAACCATACACCGTGTAACCCTGTCTTTCGAGGATCATTCAACTTCTAAAAGAATTTGGGAAATCTCCCAAATAATTCCGGAAGATGTGACATTTCTTCCGCGGGTGATGCAGCAACCCATGAAAAAATAAATAGTAAACATGTAACCACACGTTCTTGTCATATTTGGACCTATTCATATCTCTTATGAATATATGGCTGTTTCCACCAAAACATGCCAATATACTCGCAAAGTTTGGAATCTTGCCTACGCCCTTACTTCAGTGTGGGTCTTGAGTCTTGATACACATTCTTCTTCTGACCTCCTGACATCACCATGTTCTTCATGTTTATATTATCATGAAACCATGAGTCACGTCATGATAAATTTCCTTTAGTTTTGAGAAGTTTTCCTTTTCGAAATAAAATCTGACAAGGGGAGCTAGCTGAACTATACCTAAATGTAATTCGAGAGTCACATATGAGTTGCACCATTGCTGTCAACATGACGGTGAGATATATGTTACAGTGAAGGTGTACTGAAAGAATGCTAGCAAAGTCCATGTAAAATCTGTAGATAGCACATGGACCACGCCTCCTTAGCAAATGTCATAGTTTGATTTTGACAGAGGATTTTTTGAGCTTGGTGGATCTACTCTTATCGCAGCTACTGGTGAGATTCTTTAATTTTGCGAAAATCAACGTTGATCATGATGACGATGACACACGACTAGGACAACAGCCAAAAATCTCTAAAGCCGACGGATTGGACAAGGACAAACCAAGACACATGATAGTCGTAATAAAAAGCAAGATGTAAAAGACACATCATGTCAGTCCCTCTTCATGCAGTTTTTTTCTTTGCTCCCATATCAAGTTTGTTTTAACTTGAATCTCTCATTGTCACATGACACCTCTCAAAACGCAATTGCTACAGCATGCAATTTGATAAGATCCCTCTACTGCCAAACCTTGCTCTCAAATGACTCATCCAAGAGCTAGTAAAACCTCTTAGAAATGATTTTACTTTCACCTCAAGTTGCGTTTCGCAGCGGGATAATTTTACGAATGAGATACGTAGTAAAAGATTTTAAATTATCGACTACACGCTCAAGATGTAAAATCATTGATCTGAACTAGTAAAACTTGGAAGGACAGATTGGAATTTAAGAAATATAAATTCGTATCGAAAGCTCAATATTCGTTCATCGAGGTTAAATGAGAGTAAACTGTAAAAGAGTATGTGTACATGAAAGATCCACAATGCACACGAATCTCCCCTTTGAAATGATTAAAACGATCAAATTCCACGTTTTTTTCTAGCTCACAATCAGCTTGTTTCATGTTTACTCACACGTACGTACATACAAACCCCTTTCGATAGAGTACATTTCGCAAATCTTGAAAGTTGACGGGATGGTGTGATCTTGGTATGTGGTGTGGATTTGTGTGCTTACGAGAAAGAACATGCTGGGCTATTCATGGTGAAACATTTCCTGGCCTTTGACCAAAATATTTACCCGAATAAACTATGTGTTTATACTGTAAATAATTTTTACAAACTATGACGCTTCCCTTCATATAGAGCATATTTGTAGATAAATATGAATGTGGATAAAGAATATTTTATGAATATGCCGAAGGAATGTAGGTAAACCTTGTAAATAGTTATAGAGTTTTGAGACTCCAAAACAAATTAACTAATCAAGTCACTTTCTAGCCTTTTCCCAGTATGCAAAGTTTTTCACGACCTGAATACAGACTAGAAATTGAATTCCAGTCGAGAAAGAAAAACTTTCTTTTCACTCCAACTGGGATATGTTTATCACACAAACACAAATTGCATTCATCCTTATTTTGTCTGTCCTAATTCACCGAAAATGAATAACGCAGGATTTTCCGTGAAAAACTTTTGCTCAAAAGCAATAAAAAGTTTATACTCTCCTCCCATAAATGAATACTCAATGGAAGGGCATACGACTGTGGTTAAACGGCTTTGAACAAGTAATGATGACAAATGCAAGCCCACTTCGTTCAGCACATAAACAGTAAAGATTACTAAAACGAGTGGAGCATTAGTCTTTCTCTGATTTCAATGAATAATGAATAGCAGCTCAGAGCCGCAACCGCATGCCACAAACAGGATAACTTTGCAGTTTGCAGATGTCCAAAGAGATTTTATATGACAATCGATGCGATGGAGCCCCGTGAAGTTCCCAAAATAGGACATAAAAATTACATATGCATGTGCGCATCCAATTGTCATGTGTGCCGTGTTCCAATTTACGTAATGCGTTATTGGTCTATTCGACTGCGGCGATAATGTAATGACATACCTTATCCCAAGGAAGTGTTGGAAGCTCGATAGTCACATTGATAATGGTGGTGATTCCCAGCTCCCGAAGTTTCTGCGCTTTGATTGCCCTCGCTGAGCTAAGGTACATCCCTTCGCATATTTCGTTTATTTGACTCATAATATCCAAACCCGTTCCGTGTCTAAAGACAAAAGAAAAAAAGCGTTGTTGCAATGAGCTTTTATCTATTTTTCTGAATCACAGGAAGGAAATGCTCCAACGACGAAAGCGAAATAGAAAGCTTTTCAAACTGGCTACGGAAGGGTGACAAGTTACACGTGACAAATTCACAAGACATCAGCAAAAATGCAAAGAACAACAGGACTACATATCAAGTATAACAGATAGTAAATCTACAAAGGTTCTATACATTCATTTTATAGGCAATTTATTTGAAGGAAACTCAATGTTTTGATACAGTCATCCCATAAGCTTTTTTTTGTTTTTGGAATCTCATATGAAGTACTATTAGAATTGAGAACGGATGAGTAAGCTATATAATCATCGGGAACTGAACAGGGGAAAACGCTTTTTCGAGTTGGGTCTTGAGTGTTGGAAGAAGGCCAAGATATATCATAAAAATTAAGCTATTTATGGGCAACGATGAATGGAATGTCATGCGGTAATTGAAAAACAAAGTTGGGCACACGCTGCAACCAAAGTTATGCTGAGGACACATTCTTGTTTACAAATTTTGCAAACATTACGTTATACTAATCAAAAAAGTGACTGGCAACTATTAAACCTTTTCTAATTTTTTATACGGAAATATGCATAAAAAGTGCTAAGTGGTTCATTAAATCAGAGACTGAATCTTTTTTACTCATCTAATCAGAAATAGGAGACTTTACTGATGACCTCATTATTATGAATGAAACGAAGAATGAATGATTCTCCTAGAAGTTAACAGTCTACTTAAATCAAATCAAATTAGATACAGGGAAGCATCAGAATTCAAATTGTATATGGTCTCTTAAAATAAAATGCTCCAGCAGGATTTCTAAACTGTAGAGAATATTTGAAACAATCACTTCACTTTAAATCCATACAGTTCTTTGCTGTTTTACTGTAAAAGCATAACTGAAGGTTCAAATATGCTAATTGGCAATTCTTTTCAAAGAGTTTGAAAGAAAAACATCGCAAGAATTTTCAACTCTAAAATTTCAAGCTGTGTCTTTTTTACACAATTTTTGCTACAAAACTACTTTCTTCTTGGGATTAGGCAGGGAAAGCGGGACATTTACGTCTAACGTAAGTAAACAAACAACTATAGCTTAAATATATACTTACACTGAAAGTCCGGGTGTTGTGCCACCAGTCATCATGGAGCCTGTCGGTCTGGAAGAGGTCATCAAGGTAGAAACAGGAACACCCAAGTTGTCAAGTTTTGGGCTGGGACCCATCCCAGGTGGCTTGTTGAAAAGCCAAGGGCGATTCATCACATCTGCAATGTATGTTTAATGATTTAAAATGTTACTTAAACCGTCGCCGTTCTGACATCATTGTTTATAATTGTTTATGATTGTAGGATGTTGTATGCAGTCGTTCTAGTTCTCTCATGTTGTTACAAAATCACTTACATTTATATTTATTCTGTTTTCTTTTTACCCCCAAAAATTTACATGCTCAAACTCATTAATTACTTTGCACTAGTTCTACTCACACGAGTTTTACGCTTTGCAAAATTAGTAATTAGTACTCTCTTTTTTCTGTCCCAAGAGTCTAATTTTAATTTTATCCTCAACAGACATTATCATATCATTCAATCTTGGATGGAAAGAAGTTTTTTTCGTTTAATTATCATGCACATGCACATGACTGAATTCGTCAAGGACATTGATGGAGCCAACATCAATTATCTTTAGATTGTGTTGTATGGGTAATCTCTTTGGATTAGTAGGAAAGTAAACAAATGACAAGCAAAGTGAAGTAAGCAGTGATGCATTTTAAGAAAAGTGATAGTTGAAATGCTTTGTGCTTATACGGGAGAGCTTGTTTAGAATTTAGAAAGTAGATCAAAACGCAGTAAGCAAACGAAACGTGTTTCATGATTTGGTGCCAAGTGCAAATGAAAAATATACGACACGACTTTGATTGTCCTAAATTCGTCGCGTGGAAGAAAAACAAATTCTATCGTTATCTTCTGTGATGTTCCTACACATCCTAACTATCCTTTATCCTATATGCCGTGAAGTAAAGTTTGCTGGGTGGGGGATTATTAAGAAATATGAGAAAAACGAGCGAATTTCTCTCTCCCGTTTAAATACTTTCCCTGCCCACATTCTTTCCGCATGCAGCAGCTATTTCGCTTGTGATCCGTTAGCAAAGCCTTGTATTACAGTCTATCAAACGAAACAATTTCTTTTCAACCTGACATGTTATCTTTTAAGGAGAGGAAACTATCCAGACTACTCCAACAACTTTAAATCTCAGCATATCTAGTATTTATAATATATCTACAGGAAAAGTAGTGTACGGGGTCAGTAGGCCGGGTGAATCTGAAATCTAGTAACTATCTCTAGTAAATCACTTCAAGGATTTTATTCTCTTGTACATTTTTTCAACTCTACAAGAGTATACATTTTTGAAACAGCTGCTGACACAAGATACTGTACAGTACATCTCCATAAATTTTACGATCATGAGGAAAAGAAAAACTCTCTAGAAAATCCAAAAACCCTCGAAAATGGAAAATGAACATGACAAGAATGGTTTCTTATGCATCTCTCTTTTCCCTGTGGTTCGGGAGATTATTCCTTAGATACTTATAAGAATATCATGAATGTAAAACCGGAACTGCACTCTTGAAACCTTGCTGTAACACAGGTTTGGTTTGTGAAAGACAAAATCAAGGAGTGATACTCCGCGACTTGTGCATGGAATTCGTTCATGGCTTTCTACAAAATTCCCTTTCTAGTTCTTTTCTTACTAGATGCAAATTTTATCTTAAATTAGTACATGTAACAAAAAAAGAGGTATAGATAACTTACGTGAATAGATTAGTGATTCTTTTTATTCAAGTTAGAGAGAGAGAGAGAGGGTGTTGTGAGAATCTTATAATTATCTAAAGTATGGCTTTCACTAGCATAAAACCTATGTATGTTTGGATTCTTTTCAACACAAAATCTGTGAAACAAAACTTATGAAGAAACACATTTCACAGCCGGAGGAAAATTACATGAGAAATCGTCAGTTAAAATCTTAGTTCATCGGAGGTTAAAATATTTTGTTATAAAAACAGAAATACTTGACGATCGCGAGTTTGATGAGTGACAGGAATGAATAGAAAGTAGATATCGTGTACAGTCTTAGGAACAGGCTGTTACGGTAACCTTTAGATTTTAATGAACTTTCACAAGCATCAGGTTGTGCCGGATATGGGTTTGCGTATATGAAATATCAAAGTATACTTCAGGCATGTTTGTATGCAAAGAGCAAATTATAGCTTTAACTTACCTATATCAGCCATGACTTTATTCCTGATTTTGACGAGTGGAAAGGACGACTGGATCCGATGGTGGTGTGGGCGATTGTGGTGGTAATAAAAATGACGTCTGGAAAGTAAAGTGTCCAGCGTGCTTGTTGTTCACTGTTTCAGTGCTTTCTCTAGCAAATTTTGAATGATCGAGTGGATCTGTATATGCGTGGGTTGTTGCTCAGATGCTGGTAAACGCTACTTCTTTCACTAGATACTACATACAAGACTGAAAGACTGTTGACGCTACCTCTGGCGTAATGTTTAAGTATAGCTCTAAGCCCCACTAAATATAAAACCTTGTTTATGCAGATTCCACAATACCCAGCAACACTGGAAATACGAGATAAGTTCCTTTCCTTGTGGAACTAATAGCAGCGGGATGTCGAGTAGCAAAATATTATAGTTAACACGGCCATCGACCAAATCAGCGTTCTCTTCAGTCAATATTCAAAGCACATGAGCTGAAGCACTAAAAGAGTAAAAAGTTTAATAAAGATTTAAAAGACAGAATATTTGCAACATCTACGAGACATGAGTATACAATCACTGCAGTCTAATCTCGCCTCTCTGCTACTTTCACCGGTGGTGTGCCATGTTTACATTACATAAGCACGGTAAACATTCCCTTATGCATATGTGTACATGATATTTCGTGTTACAGTCTCCCATCCAAATCACAAATGATATCCAAGTCAGTGGGAGGAAAGTATATAGTGCTCTCTCTCTCCTTCTTTCTCTCTACTCCTATCTGTTTCTCTGCCCATTGCAAAAATAGAACTTTCATCCTTCCTCCCACTAAATCCTTTCACAAAAGCGTCTACTCCCACAATGCATATGGACCAGTGGAAACTGGAGATTTCCAGGAGTAAGGATGGAAGGAAGGATGTTTCCTTTAGCTTTGTGAATAATGCTCTTACGTCTTTTCACAAAAGCTCTATTTTTGGAACGAGAACAAGAGCGTACTGTGTAAAATTATGGTAGCGCATGCCACCGCGTGCAAGACAAGCCCGACGTAGAGAAAGCTCTAAAGATCTTTCACCAAGGCTATTCGTATTTCAATGAAACGCATATATCACATTCCAAAATTGAGCAAACATATATTTTAAAATATTTATACCTAAAGGAAGTATTGTAGCTTTCTCTTCTGGATATTGTCCTGATGTGTTGTATCAGAGAACAATGTGTGTATGAGAGGTTATAGAGCAATTCGCTGAAACTAATCGAGACTTTCGAGTAAAAACGTAATAGACGTAAGGCAGGGTGAGACTAGAAAGTTTACAAGAGAAACACAGTCAACTAATAAATTTCTGGCTCTTTTTACTTTCGTAGTCGTCGTGCAAAGTTCTGGACGTACACACAGCTGGCTTGATAAAGCTCAACTGAAAGTTGAATGGGAAAACTGACTGGGATTTATACTACTACGGTGGCAGCAGTTGAGTTGCGGATCGCCCAGCTCTCCTCTTGCTACAGCGTAGGAAAGTGCTTTCTTCTATTAAGAACTAGAACAAGTGTACGAAATGCCAATATGCATGCTCTTAATATCAGAACACACACTCACACACGACGACGAAATTCATGGCTTACTAATGCAAACATGAAATGCCATTCGTTTATATCATGGTTTACGAGCTAATGTCTTAAATTCGGTTGACGAATTGCTAACTTGGGTTGATTTATGATTGGAGTAAACTTGCATTGTAGCATTTGCATCCCTCAGCCTGATGAGAACAAATGGCCACACGTGTTCAGGTCGTTACTATCAAGCCTAACTTTAGTTCGTAAAGGTCACTCTGCATAATTTACTCAAAAGATCGCCAGTGTAGTGGACAGTAAGTAGGAACAAGGCACGCTTACATTATTCATTTACGATATTACGATGAACGTTTGGTAGGTGTGTAGGTATAATGGAATGTATTGTTTTAGATTGCCTTTATGCATTTCAACTTCAACCCATTTTGTCCTTGCTGCTCAGGTACGGACAATCGCAAGAAAACCTTAATTTATAGAAGTTTGAGCCTGATGACAATTTATTCATATATGTGAGTATATGCAAAGCCAAAGATTTGAACTCGACGCAAACAACGTGATGCTAATTTTTCCAAATTAAATATAACTTTAATCTGTGATTATAGCATAAATATAGGCAAATTATAAAATGTTCCACACATTCTTCCAGATAACGTAGATTTTGCGAAAGAACAATAATTGAATAACGAATAACAACAATATGATTTCTTAAAGTGTCTTCCATGAATCCTGCAAACTTTACTTTTATTTGAATCACGATTTTTTAAAAATCAAGTCATATAATGGCACTGAATTTAAATTCGTATATTTACTGACGCAGTTTGTCCTGGTTTCGGCAGCTAGTTAACACTCTATAATGCCTAATTCTATTCTTTCATTATGTTCGTTAGTACAATATTTATAACTTATCATCAACATCATATTGATATGCTATGCGGATGCGATCACAGTGAAGCTAAAATGCTTAACTAAACGTTCCTGATCTTTGACCAGTGTAATTAACATAAGTTATATGATAAAAGTGCATACAGGTAGTGAGTAATTAATACTGAGAATCAACAAACAATGAAATGCCAAACGTTCACAGATTTTTTAAAACATGACTGTTCAAAACAATTATACCACACAACAGGAACCAAATGCAAGCGGGATGATAATAATCCACTACAATGTGCCACGCAGCCCACGCACCCTGCTACACGGAAAATTCTTGCTTTCAATTTCTATTTTCTAGTGAGTAAAACCTCTAAAACATTCTTAGCAAGATTTCTTTATCTGTTACAATAGCTGGCGTTTCACGCACACTTTTCCTCCATTAAATTGTACAGGTATTTATAAAAGGTAGCTCTTGTAAAACTGTTCTATGTAATCAATTAGGTATCACGCCGGCAGGAAGTTTGTTCACTTTTTAAAGTAATTCCAATTAATACCTCTTGACTGATAAGAAGATTCTGAAAATCGTGTAATACAATTTTTGTTGTACTATACGGAAGATTTTGGTGCCTTTTTCCTCAAGATTCGCCGTTCATTCCGTTTGCCTGATGTTAATTTCTTTGATATTTATTCCTACGTTTTCCACCTCCTCGTCTTCGTTTCCTCGGCCATCTGTAAGGTTACAAATTATTTATATAGGAAATACATACCTTATCACGCCTATACTTATCAATAATATCAAAATATAGCCACAACCTGCCAAATATCTGCTCCCATAATGATGGGTGGATTGAATCGTCAACCCCGGCGTCATCCGACCAGCATTCGTCTTTGCCTTTGCATTGCTTTAATTTATATAATCTTGCCAAAATCCAATCTTCACTTGATGCTGGAAGAGTGTTTATTGCATTTTTCAGTTGATAAGGATCTATAAAAATCAAAATCAAGCAGTGTTAATGACTGTCGAAATGATTTACAAATGACATATTACGCTATTTTTCGCATTTACCTTGCATCAAATCAAAGTACATTTTAAATCCTGTTACAAATTGGCAGTAGAGATAATTGTGCGTGGTGTTTACTGATCGCAAACAAGAATACGAATTATTATTTGCATTCATACAAAAGCAAAATGATCCACCAGTCCAAAATGGCTCAGTACGCCAGTGGTCACTGTCATGCCAGAAGCAATTCATCTTCTCCTCTTTTCCACAAGTCTCCGCCTGCAACATAACAAAATATAAATGAGTCAATTAAATACGTATAAGTAAAGTACATGCATGACAATAATGACAAACGTAAAATCTATAATTTACCTGTTGTCGCTCAACAGGATCCTCAATCCTCTTAAATAACCTTTGCTTCTTTCTCAATTTACTCAACAGCTTTTTATGCTTCCTATCCTCTCTTTCCTTCTGCCTTAGCCATTTTGGATCATTGTAACAGTCACAACTTCCATCTTCATTCACGGTGGACATAGATGGACTGGGATTTTTATTGAATGAGTAAATTCCTTTGTGCTTATTCCTCCCATGATGTTTATTTTTTCCTCTGTGTCCATTCGGCTTCCGTGTAGTTTCAACAGGTAGGGGTTCTTCCAACTCAGTTCCCTCCTGAAAATTTGGAAGGTCACTTACTCCATTTGTTTCAGAATGTGGAGCCATATTATCTTCCTCGTTTTGCAGAGTAGTATTTGTCTCATTTTGTACTGTAAAAGTAGCTTCTACAAATTGGTTGTCGATACTCAAGCTCTTATTTTCAGATAAGTCCTCGTCATTCAACTTTCTGCTGTTGTGGTTTAAATCATGTTCTTCGACGGTGTCATTACTTTCCCTGTCGTCTCGTTCATTTTCATCTGACTCATTTGAATCTTCGTAATCATCTTCTCTCAGCGTGTCCTGGTCTTCAAAATGCCTTCCCTCTGTGTTGTCAACTCTATCTCGACCTCTCCGTTCTTCATTCAGTTTCCCACCTTCTGTTCCACCTCGTGGAAAATTTTCTGTCAACCATTTTCTCCGCATTTCTCTTCTTCGCTGTCGCAGGTACTCAATTCGTTGTTTTAATTTTTCAATCTCATCATCAATTTTCTTTCTCTCGGACTCCCAATCAATTGTACTGTCGTCATCATCCGAATACTCAAGCCCTGTCGACCGTCTAATTCGACAAGAACACGTCTGACCAGTCATATCTGTCAAAGATACATTGTGCCCATAAGCAGGATCATTAATTCTAGGGTCTGGCGAGAACACTCGAGAACTAACTAAAAAGTCAATGTTTTGACGACATTTTCGGAAACGAATTCGATTCTTCTCCTTTCTACAGTATTTTTTTTGACCAGGCATGCAAGGATGTGGATGCATCGTACAAAGGTTGGTTAAACTTAAAACTTCATCGTCATCAAAGACAACCTTCTCACGATGTTTCCTTTTTTGAACTTTCTTATGATGTCTGCCAAAGCTTTCTCCGGACCCAGCCTCAGGGACTGAATTGGTAGGTGGGTTTCTCCTTCCAGGACTTTCAATAAGGAAAACATCCGGCCATTCGAAAGACTCTTCCTTTTGGCATATTTCACAATACTTTTTTATTAAAGGAACCATGCTTCTTCCATCAATGTCATCGGGTATTGGTATATTAGCCAATTCTAGAAAGGTTGGAGCGAAATCAATATTCATGACGGGTTCCCTAATCGTAATTCCTTGTTGCACCATTGATTTTGGACCAGCCAGAAAGATAAGACAAGGAGAAAAGGTCTTTTGCTTGGATCAGCGGCTACTCTTTCGATAAAGTCTAGAGCATCCCTCGCAATGGAGTCGGGATAGTAGTCTTGTTCCAAATCATTTCCATAACGAAAGCGTTTCCCGTTCCGGTTAAGCGTATAGTTGTAATACCTGGAGTTCATTAGGAGTCCATTCCATTCATCCCAGCCCTACGAAATAGTTTTCAAATAAAATAGCACTGCTGCAAATATTCTGCAAAATCAGTAATTTTGATAGATAAGTGTGAGCATAAACTAACATGGGGTATGTGAGATCCATCATATTTGTTTAAATATTTCCCAATGTAAGATGTATAGTAGCCCGATGTCCATAAATACGATGCAAATGTCTTCTTTTCAAACTTTTCCCTCCAGTTTATACTGCTGCAGTTATCGTTATTTGTGAATACTTCGTGATTATGGACATATCTGAAGAGGCAAAAATCCGCAAACATTGAGCGTATCTACGTAGTTAGACTCATCAAAGATTAGGATTTAAGCTTACAGTCCGGTTAAGAGGGAAGATCGTGAAGGGCAACATATTGGCGTTGAGACATACCCATGCCGAAACTCAATTCCTCCAGTACGGAAAACCTTTAAAGTTTCAGGCATATATTCCATACTTCCTGTTTTAAAAAAACAAGAGTAAGATTTCCTTAACTGATGTGCCGCTGCCGACGGTGTTTAAAAAATTCTTAATTACCTAATTCCACATCTTGATCATCGGTAATGATAAGTATAATATTTGGCCTTTGAGAATCTGAATTTATTTCTTTATTTCCACTGCTCTCACGGTTTTCCTCTTCCTCTACTACTGTTTCTCCAGTTTCAGTGTCATCGCCCCGTTGATTTTCTAATTACCCGGCGACAAAAAAACTCATTAGCAAATTACTTGGGTTATGTAAAACTCATGGAATTTAAGTTAAGGTGTTATTACCTTCATAATCACGAACTACTTCATCTGCCTCATGTTTCCAAAACGGAGATGACTGGGAGGGAAACGGAGGATTAGTATTATCCTCCACATTCCCCTTTACTTCTTGTGATCTGTCATTCTTTGAATCTGTTTCTTTAATTACCTCTGTATTCTTAATGTTCCTCTCAATATTTGGAGAGTGAGGAATATCCTCATGATTCTCTTCAGTAGCAGAAAGCGACTCTACAATATTTGGACTAGGTAAATTGGCATCTATAGGTTCCTTGGACCCTATAGTAGGTGTTTCAGATTCATTTGCACTAATACTGATGCTCCACAAACATAAAAATATGACACAAAGGGGAAGAGATAATCCCATTTTAAGACTGCGTCCAACCCGACCAACTCGTATCTTTAAAGTGATACGGTTGAACGTCGCGTTCAGTTCTTTTTCTCTAGATATTTTTTTCTAGTCTAGTCTTCTTCCCGTCATGGACGTTTTGCTGGTATTAATACTCAACGTTAGCGATTCCCAAAATTAAAACCGCTGCATCTTCCTCTCCTTGGGGCAGTATTGCATTTTGGCAACTTTCTTCTTTTTCTTTTTTTATAAGAAACAATGCAACATCAGTAAATGGCTCCAGGACAGTTGAGGAAGATCGTTGTAATAATCTATTCCAGGATATTCATGATTACATACACGCTCCTCTTCTGTCCTTAAGCTAACAAAATTTGAGAATGAACCACCAACCGGTCCCCAATCTGTAATTTAACCAGAAATAATAAAAAATCCAATAACTTTTTTTTATTAAAAACAACCACAAAACTGTCTGTTAAAAACACGCAACAAAAAGATTGAAGTGGTACCAAACATGTATGATTATATTGTGACGCTACTTCACATTTAATACAAGTTTTAAAGAAACCAAGCGTTCAACAAGGCTGACGATATTCTATCTACGTAATACGCATTTCTCATCTCAGGTATTTTGGAATTGCACATACCAGTACTACTGCAGCACACATTTCGTTTTCATCCCTCATGCCGAATGTCGATGGTGCAGAAAAAGCTCAAGTTTGCAAAATGTTATGATGAGAGATATGATGTGAGCCTTTATAGTTATTTTGTAGTGGATGAGGTTATTAAACTTGGACGAGAGATCAGTGAGACTGTATATAGTAAAGCCAAAAGCTGACTTGTTTTTCTCCGAAAAGTTATCTATAGATTCAAAACTTCAATGTAGCCATGCAGCACCCAGGCAGACAGACAGATGATGATAATAACAATATTATATGTGACTTGATGATATGGTATGCAAACAGCAATAAAAAACCAAGACTGCTGAGACGACTGAACACGATCTTTTCTTACAAAAACACTCCACTCATATATATATTAGATCGTGAAAGACACTCTCCTAATAACATACACACACGTTGAGCATATTTGATGGAGAGGGAGAGAGAATGGCACAAGGAAAATAGAGGAATATGTATTGGTCCAAAAGGATGTCTTCTCTGGCTCAATCCCAGGCTGATGGCGTGCAACTTGCTACCCACCCTCTCGTTTACTCAAATTATGCTCATTTAAAAACATTATATGGACCCTCTATGCACACTTTTATGTTGGGATTTTGGGATTGAAATTCAGAGAGTGAAGTATAAGAAGGCATGGTTTTTTCATTTCCACTTTTGTAAATGAAGGATTCTAACAAGTAGACATGAACAAGAAAATGTGCTAGTAGTCCATCCAAAATTTCTAGTGGAAACATTCCCACCGTGTGTAGGTACCACTGTACTAGAGCTTGAAAGATAGAAGACACTCAAGTAAGTTTTGTGTAGAAATGAAGTTTGTTCCACTTTCGTGTAGGTATGTACATTCTTATGTAGAACGTTTCCCAATGTGTGTCCTTTGTTCCTTCGTAGGACTTTATCACTTTTCATTTGTATCATTATGTGGGCCCCCAAATGCCTTACCTGACGTAGCGTCTAGGTTAAATGTTCTATGTGCATGCATGGGTATTATCAAAATTATGATCGAAAACAACCTGGAATATATCAGTTTTACCAATTATTTTAAACACCCTACAGACAAGAAAAGTGTTGCTGATACTAATTATTTCTTGTTCCAGCTGCATCTAAAAATCACGTTATTTTCAGAATCCTATGCGCTCATTTACTCATCCCTGAGAAATTTGTCGAAGATATGACAAATCGAAAGAAGAGTCTGTTTTTACCAGAATGTGCAGGTAGGTGAGGGAAACGAACTTAATATTCAATGAATAACCAGTACGGAGAAATATTAAATAATTAGATTAAGCACAAACAAGCTCATGCTATTAGTAAGAAGTCAGCAATGTTTCTACATAAACCCTTCCGAAATATTCCTCTCATGTATGCCTGAAAGAAGCTTCATTGCTTCATTCACTATGCAAATTACTTTTTAATAATGCACAAAGTGGGTATATTTCAGAGAAAGAGGTTGCAACACCTTGCTCATTGGCTGGAGCAGTCATTCTTTCATGGTTAACACAGAAACGAATTGAAGAAATCCATAAGACTTTTAAATGTGTTGACGTAAGTATCAAGTGTGACATTCACAGTTGACATGAGGTGAACGACGTAATGAAGCTGGTCATGTAGACAACACGTAACAGGAAACTTATGCCTTACATACGGTACGGTACGGCTCATTTCGCGTCGAGCTTGTGACGGTATAATTATTATTTTACATTTTTTACATTTTCCACGTCGCACGAAAGCCACCCAAAATTGTCATAGAATTAATGTATACATGTCCTTGCAACTGAAATATTACACAGCGTAAAAGTAGCCAAATTTACGGATTTTTTAAAACGAAATTCAGAATACACTGCTCCTCGCTTCGCTCTGTATGCATGCAATAATTTATTATTACCATCCATTGGCTGTTGACGGAATTCTAATGTTTGCTTGAATCATCCATGTTTTAAATTTTTTGTCTAAAATAGTATACAGTATGAAATGCTACTCATGACATTCCGCCTTACCTACATCAAAGATTTTTTATTTGGCTGGGTCTTCCCTTGTCTTTAAGCCGCGCTCCGCTACTTAGATATTGTCATGATTGAAGAGAAAGTTTCCCGGACGTTACCGTTTTTTATAAATGCTACACGACTTCGAACTGCAAATAGCTATTTTGCGATTGGACGGTCCCAAGACAAAATTCGTGAATTATTGATACGGAAGAAGCAGCAGGAGTTAGAACTTGCAAGAATTAACGAGCTTGAGGGTTCGGGTGAGGGTAGCTGTTACAGATTCGAGTTAAGCAGTGATACTGACAGCATATATGCAGAAAAAGAAGGTCTATGTGAAGATGAAGATGGGGAGTATGAGAAAACCAATATTTTTTCTTGGTTTTGGATGGCTGTCAGAAGAATTGCGACTTTAGTTGGTATCAAAATATTTACCCGTACGAAATACCAACACTTTTTTTCTCGAAACAAGTGATATTCATATTACACTTTCGCCAGTTTAAATTTTAGCAAGACTAACTCGAGTTTGCGTTACATTTGGTATTTAGAGGCAGACAGTTCCCACAATCGTTGTTCAATGACCAGTATCCAGACTGAAGATATGTCAGAAGTTGTTGTCGATCATAAATAGATTATATGTCTGTGAAATGCTTAATAGTTGTATATTTTCAAAATGAAATTAACAATGAAAATGTTTTTAAAAATTGCTTTTTGCAAGTCCTTTATTCAATTTTAAAATGCATCATTATTAGCCTCCAGCCAAAATAACTCAACGTTTCTAACCAGAGCATTGGATAAAAGCAATCTGCAAATTATCTTTACCTTTTTCTAGAACATATTATCTAGGTATTTGTACATAAGTACGGCTTTACTATATTATTAGTTTCTGCTCAACTAGTGGTTTCATTAAAATGATAAAATGATCCGTTTATTTATTTAGCATAAACATAAACTGAAGTACAGTTTAAAAGGTACCTAATAGTAGTCTTCTTCGTAAAATAAAATCTTTGTGTTTTATAATGGCTGTCAGTGTGGTAACTTGGCTTGGCTATTTTATCACTCGACACACTGTCACAATAGTCTTTCACATTTTATAACCTTAAAATTGTCAATTTAACTACAAATAACATACAAAATCTATCTTAAATAAAACAAAACTCTGAAGGATATATCATCTCATTATGTTTAATTAAGAAAAAAACCTTCGTCATTTTTCCAATAAACGTTGCATTCTTACATTAGCAAGATATATTCTGCAACAGTGCATTGAACGTCCAAAATAACAGCGATTTAAGAAATATAATGTCATTATTTTCCATTTCAAGCATTAATACAACTTTAACTAGCTTGTTGACTTCTTAGCGTCAGGTCGACAAAAATGCGGTATAGGTTTGTTTAGTTCTCCTGCGCAAAACACACTTCGCTATGTCCAATCAATAAGTGAAGATATACAATCTTCAAACTTACTGGAAACTGAGGAATGTGTCTAGCACCTCAGAAAAAAATCATAATTTATCATCACAAAAAATGAGAGTTTTTGCATTCGTTTCACTGTAATATTAAAGGTGGAATAAGTTTCTGTAATTAGATACAATTAATACACGTAAATATGCTTAAGTTGTTCGCGTACGTCGACAGGGATGGTGTAAACGTTAAAGCGCTTTTTGTCCGCTTGGTACTGTTTGATTTTCCGGGGAAAATTCATTGCTGAAAGAACTCGCTTTATTTTCTTATTCGACGGCTTTTTGCTCTCGTCATTCGATTCTACGTCCATTTCTGGATCTGACTGCGTACACGTGAAGGACTCTACAGGAGCGGAGTGATTACGAGTTAAAGGTGCTCCCGTTAAATTTTGCATAGAAGTTGACACCTGCACAGTAGCTTCTTGATAAAGTTGTTGTTGTAACTTTCTGAGACCGTATGAAGAGTCTGTGTAGCGGGGCCACGTTGGTGGGAGTCCAGTTGGAGTGTGGGACAATCCTCCTGGCAAGGATGACTGGGTATTTAATTGCAAATGAGATGAATGTCTAAACTGACTGGAATTGTGATATATACTTCCCGAGCCTGTTGAGCTGTGTTGTAAACTGTCTAGATATTGAGACCTACAGCTACCCGAAGTGGTATAACCTTTCGTAGAGTATGTCGGCGTCAGACTACGGTGTGAAGATGTAGAAGACGCTGAAGACATTGTGGAAGCTGTAGACTGTGCACTGGCTTTCTTCCTTCTAGGTGGCACCATTGGGAACTCATTTTTGTTATCATGTTCTTCGTGCGCACTTCCCGATCTCCTCATTCTTCTGTAATTTGGAAAATTTTTGAATTAGAAATGCATTTAGAGCGTAAGAGCAGTAATGTGCTCTAAAATGGGCATGCAAAAGTGTCATTCCAATGTTTTCAAATGTGTAATTATGAAAAGTGGATTTAGAGTGAGTTACGTCTTACCTGACAAATAGGGCTATTATAAATATGGCTGTGACTGTGACTGCAAGTGGAATGAAAAGAGCAAGGAGAACTACTAAGTCTGACTCTTCTTCTGGAGCTGGTTGACCTGTTGACAGTTTAAAAAAAATGTAGTGCACAACTCGAGCTAACTTTGAGACTATTTGTACGAGAAAAACTATCGGGGATTTTTTTTACTAGAGCTGTCGTAAAATGTAAAAACAACTTCAATGTTTTTAGTACATCGTATACATTCACTCAAAACCTCCAGCCGAAACTGACGCTGACGGGTTTGTAAGTCGAAACCCTTGAAATATTTGACTTTTAAGAGAGTAGCACGTACTTTGGAAGGAATTTGCACACAACAAAATCAATTCACATTTACATACTATTTACGAACTGATGCCTGCCATTCAATAAGATGAATGATTGATTGAAAATAATGAGGCTTTGACAAGATCCCACTGTAAAGATTATAATGTGTGCTACATAAAACTCGGTCATTATAAAAGATGCTGGTAATTGTCTTCCTACTTACTACTTTTATACCAAACGTACTTTATATTGATAGATGGTAATTATGCTTAAGCAAATATCCATATCGATTAAATCTTTTAGTTATGATATGATGTGCATGCATTGATCATTTCCACTTTCTTCTTGTTCAAACTGCCAAACTTATGAGAAATGACAAGCCACAAAGAAACAAAGCTAAAGTACATGAATAAAAGCACAAAGGATGGATACGAAACTTCCTGAACTAATTATAATTATAGCAAATTGTGCATTGCCTAGATTCACCATAAAAATTACAAATAATCTTATTCATCCATTTATGCTCAACCAGACGGTGTAAAGTTGGTTGTACATAAACGTAAGTCGATTTCGGCTTTATCTGTGGAAAATCGATGCGTAACATACACTATTCCCCTACCATAACATAACTCAAAATATGAGTGTGTTTAACTTTCTGATTCAATGGTCACATCTAGTTTAAACAGTATAAT
>JAHZNA010004385.1:0-16233 GCA_027743935.1 Sinodicranocentrus sp. ZH6
GTTAACATCATTGATTCGGACTTTGCCGCACTGACAGAAAGATTCACCTCCTTGCACCAATCTTCCACAGCGTTCAGGCAGGACTGCATGCGGAACTGCACCGAATCGAGGCATTTGCCCCGCTAGTTTAGCTCAACATCATCCTCAAACGTCTGTGAGGTGGAAGTCGGGGAAATCCTCTGCAGGTTGTGCAACAATTCATCGATTACACAATTCCACGGGAAGGGAGAATGAACTCCTTGGGGCAACCAGCTACAACACAAATCTTTGCATCACGGCCGTCAAGCTCCCCAATGACTTCCCTATTCCAAAGCATAGATTGCACCCAACGAATTAAATAGGGCTGCACCTCTAGTCTATTCAGAGCTCCCACGATGACATCATTAGGCACCTTGTTAAAGGCACCTTCAATATCCAGGAAGACTACAATTCCAAACTCTCATCCCACCGTTATCCATGGAATGTGATGGGAGTAATGTTTTCAAGTGACGAGAACAACTGCAGAAGTGATGATGCAATTCAAGATATCGAAAACGTGGTGGAAACTGTCGAGGACATCATCATCTATGATTCCGACTTTGACACCCACTTACGCCATGTGCAAGACTTTATTTAACGGTAATTCAGACTATGTATGGCTATTGAGAGGTTTATGAGTTTATTTTTTAAAAGTTCCAGCTATCAATCAGTAATATTGATCATTATTTGAGAGAGAATGATAAATTAAAACCAGTCCGATAGGATAACGGTATCAAGAACACGTTATCATGCTCAACACCAAAAAGTTTCTCCTGGCTCAACCAGAAGTTCAATGGTGCGGATTTCTTGTTAGCCGTCAAGGATTCACTACAGCACCTCATCTCGTGTCAGCACTTTAACATTTTCTTGTTATAGTATCCGAGAATGGCGAAAGATATTTTTGTGGACATTTTCAAGGCTTTCTCATACAAAATAACGGAACTTCCATTACCAATCCGATCATTTCTATCCGCAAAGTCTTTGTTTATTTGGGAAGCTGTTCACCAGAAATCATTTGAAGCCTTAATCGATGAGCTCTCTATTGCTTGTGTGCTGATCAACTTCTCTCCAAATAAACCTATAAGGTAGAAAGCAGATGCTGCTAAGGCTAAAGGCCTTGGGTACGCAATTTGGCAAATACAAGAGGACAACAGATGAAAGCTGGCTGCAGATTTGTCACTTCCACCGAATCCCGTTATTCAGCAACGAAGCAATTCCTTGCTCAAATGGTTTGGTAAACAGGAACCAAGCACACCATATTTGACGTTTTCTCCCGCCTTTCTGTAAGCGATCCGTATGAAGACCAAAAGTCCGATATGGATAGTGACCCAGCAACGGTGTTTGCAACCGCTTCTCAAATTCCGGATGATTTTAATCAAATTTTTGCTGATCCTACTCTACAGGGCGTAAGAGACGCTGGTTATCCCAATCACGAAAATTTTCCGACCAGAGCAACATCCGTATTAGAGCGTTCTAAATTCTCTCTATATTGTAGATGACCTTATTTTTGTCAGATCTAGAATTCCTACCCCATCTAAACTTTGCCCATGCATCTTTGTGACGCTCCACACATCTCACCGGGGTCCCTAAAGAACACTACGTCGTGTTCAACATTTGTATTCTGGTCCAACATCTCTAAAGACATTCGTAACGTAACGAAAAAGCTTTTCATTGAAGACGTCGCCCTGATCCAGGATCACACCTTCAAGAAGTGGGGTGTTTGACTGAATGTTTGGGATGTTTAACTAAATGTATGGAGTGTTTGACTAAATAAATGGGGTGTTCGACTGCATGTATGTTTATATGAATATATGTCTCTAAGTTGTTTGATAAAAATGTTATGTCAATGTTTGATGTGAGTTATCTACCAACCAACATACCAATACCAACACCCTTTACGCTCATTATAACACCTTATGCACCCAGTCGAACATTTTTGCTGCCAGTAGGGAACGTTTATCGCCTCATAACTCACAAAAACGTACTCAGTTTTGGTGAAGCTTAAAATAGACCAAACAAAATATCGTTTCTATTATATATTATAGCGTGGATTACGAATCCGAATCATATGCAAATAAAAACAAATTATGACGAAACAACAAATTCCGTCGCTAGAAAGTGGTGAAGAATTTTAATGAAGTTTGAATGCAAAATATAACCAATTTTTTTGGCTTAAGCTTTAGAAGAAAAAAAATATTTGCATTTACTGCCAGTGTATCTTTTATTGCTGTTTTTAGTATAAATACTCTCATAACTCCGCCAAACTTGCGTTTTACAGAACTGCAACCTTCGTTTTGCCACAATTAATTAAACAGCCAAATATTGATTCATGTAAAAGTCTCCAATAATGTTTCATGGTTAGTATGGTAGTTAAATCATTTTTATGAAGATGTGAGTTTTTCCATAAGGTTTTGACGACTCCTGCAATACTTAAAAATGTTTATTTCGATTTCACGGTTGCCACAAACAATTGATTGAGGTGGAGGGGATTTAAAAGTTGATACATATAAACTGCTGTTAGGTTCTTCAATTATGCGATCTACGCATTTTATAAAACTGTTTATTCGGCAAAGGATAAGCCAAGTTTGTTCATATTTTGTATGCTCTATGAAAAATCTATTTTTAGTTTAAATTACTAACATTTCAAATCTATATAATTAATTTCTATAACCTTGTTTGTAGGTCTTCCAGACGATCTGTATTGTAATAAAAAATCCGACGATTATGAAGCATGCACAGCCGATCCTAAATGTGAACTTGCGAATTTTCCAGGGGGTCAATATGATGATTTATGCATTTCTAAACTATGTAAGTAATTATGAATTTCATACATTTTTGTATTCTTATCTTTTTATTTATCTGAAACTACACCCAAGAAAGATGTCGTTAATATTTGGGACTAACCGCTTTAAATTTTAGGTCCTTACCGTCCTCAACCGTTTTGTTGGGATCATCGTTGTAGTGGTCTGGATAGATCTAGCTGCATAGCAGAACCATATTGGTGTGTTTGGGACCACAACCAATATTGTCGATATAGTAAGCCAAAGAATTAAATAATACATTCTCAATATGAATCAAGCATATAATTTTATGTTTGTGAATGCTTTCGGGAATTATTGGTTTATGGCCTACATCCTTACAATATACAATTTCATGAGTTTACCCAGCCTACGAAAACGTATATTCTGCAAATAATTTTTTTCAGAATATTTTTGCATTTTTTGGTCGGCAAGAAAAACCCTTACAAAACTTTGAAAAACTAATTTATGATGTTTTTTTAAGCATTTTAACATAACGACCTAACCGAACGATAGTCTCACATCAAATATTAAAATAACAATCTAACCTAACAACATATCATAAAATGATAGTCTCACATCAAACATTTCTAACCTAAAAACATCAGTACCGTAGGCACTCAGCAGAGCACCCTTTGCACCCATAAGGAAACACGAATCGCCTATAACTCATTAATTCTTGCTAAATCTTCAAAAACTTTTTTATTTATTTTTCCTTGTTGTTCTAATTTTATCATTTTATAGAACACCCAATCGGGTCGTATCTTTGTTCCGTTTGGACTTAAAATAAAAAAATCCTATGCAATTGGTGAAACACTCTATAAACGCCAATGTACACCACTTCCACACAATCTAACTTCCTACGGACTCAGTAAAACATCCCATAGGGTCGTTTCGTAAATTCTTGTTGGACCTTAGAACACGAAATCAATTTAAAAAGGCGAATAAAATGTGCACAGACAAACACACAGACACACACAGACGATTTCATAAGCTCGAACTTCAAACACTTTTGCGAGCTAATTATTGGACTGGAGAATAAATCTGGACATTGTGGCAATAATATACATTAACCTCAACCTCGCGGTTTTACTTAACTGATAATATTGAGATAAATATGCAAATATTTCACAAAAAACCATTTCTAATATAATAAACCTTTTATCTAAGCTTACTTAATGAATTGATTTTAAGGTGAATATCTTCAAGGAAATATTCAAAAAAATTACCAATATAAATCAATCTTGCAAATCAAGAATAGCTTAAATATATTTACAGAAAAACCGATTGAAGGTCTAAAATACACAGTGAAAATAAATTCTATCACGTTCTAAATAAATCTGGTAAGACTAAGTTGAGCTAGCAAATAATACTTTTTTTTAAATCTCACTTCAAACATTAACCTAACAATCTCACCTAACAATATATCATAAAACGATAGTCTCACATCAAACATTAATCTAACAATCTAACCTAAAAACATAAAAGCAATATCCTTTGCACTCGGTAGAACATCCTATGCATCTATAAGGAAATACGAATCACCTATAACTCATTAATTCTTGCTAAATATTCATAAACAAGATTTATTTTTCTCATTTTATAGAAAACCCAATCGGGTCGTATCTTTGTTCCGTTTGGACTTGGGACAAAACAACCCTAAGCATTTGATAGAAAAACTCATAAACTCCCATGTACACCACTTACACACAATATAACACCCTAGGCACTCAGTAAAACACCCCATAGGGTCGTTTGATAAATACCTATAGGACCTTAGAACACTAATTCAACTAAAAAAGCGAAAAAAATGCGCATAGACACACACACAGACAGCGCTGATGATTTCATAAGCTCGCACTTCAAACACTTTTGCGAGTTAAAAAGTAATGGTATATTCGGTATTCTTGTCTTTTAGTTTATAAATAACGTATGCTTATAATGAATTAAATATTTTGCCAAACGACGCCATGAATATAGTCACGTCCATAAACCAAAACTTCCACTTGTCAGCTAAATGAAATTTCCGGATAAAAGCAATAATATGAAATCCTTTTTTTAAATGATTTTTAAACTTGAGATGCTTTGTTTGACGATTGGATTCCATTGCGGCTTGGATGTGTGTGTATTAACAAGTCGTAATTAGTAAGGTATCAGGGGAATTCTACGCAACCGTAGGGCACTAAAACTCCAAATTTAAGCCCCAAAAACAATTAACTTTTTGACAACCTACGTGCGCTATATATTTGTATGGTAATCACCTCTACCTTTACTAAACCCACAATCAATTAATCAAGATCATCATTACATTATATGGTATTAATTTAATACAATAAATATGGAAGATTAACATTATTATAAATGTTTCCTAGATTCCCCAGATGATAAGCGCTGCGCATTGGCTGGTAGTTCCTGTCAAGATCTTAGCTGTGGTTATATGCAATGTATCTACTCCGACATTCATCAACGCTGCTTGTCGCGTAATTGTAAGTATAAACATTTAAATTATATTCTTGACAACCACTGAACAACAATCTCATATAATTCCCAATTGGTTGGATGTTATCTCACTCTATTTTTACCGAAAGTTTATCTTCTTTATTAGCTCGCAAAAGTGTTTGAAGTGCGAGCTTATGAAATCGTCTGCATGTCTGTCTGTGTGTGTATCTGTGCACATTTTATTCGGTTTTTTGAAGTTGAATTAGTGTTCTAAGGTCCTACAGAAATTTATGAAACGACCCTAAGGGGTGTTTTACAGAGTTCGTAGGGTGTAAGATTGTGTGTAAGTAGTGTACATGGGAGTGTATGGGGTTTTCTACCAAATGCATAGGATTTTTTTGTCACAAGTCCAAACGGAACAAAGATACGACCCGATTGGGTGTTCTATAAAATGAAAAACTTATAACAACAAGGAAAAATTAATGTGTTTGAAAATTTAGAGAGAATTAATGAGTTATAGGTGATTTGTGTTTCCTTATGGGTGCATAGGGTATACTACTGGGTGCATTGGGTGTTTTACTGGGTGGTTAAAGTGTGTTCTTAAGTCCAACATGAATTTACGAAACGACCAGATTGGGTGTTTTACTGAGTGCGTAGGGTGTTAGATTGTGTTGAATGTAGATGTAGAACAACAAGAGAAAAAAATGTTTTTGAAAATTTAGAGATAATTAATTGGTTATACGTGAGTCCTACTTGGTGCAAAGGGTGTTCTACTGAGTGCATGGGGTGTTCTACTGTGTGCATGAGGTGTTCTACTGAGTGCATGTGGTGTTCTACTGAGCGCCTAGGGTATTGATTTTATTGTTTTATTTTAGATTGTTAGGTTAATGTTTGATGTGAGACTATCGTTTTATGATATCTTGTTTGGTTCAATTGTTAGGTTAATGTTTGAAGTGAAATTTAAAAAAGTCTTATTTGCGAGCTCAACTTAGTCTTAGCAGATTTATTATTCTAAATCCACGTAACCTTTTGTAATTTATAATTCAGTTGCAAAAAATTATTTTACGACAATTTTCTTTTTATGACATTTCATTTAACGAAAATAGACGCAAGACAAATAAACTACGTTTACGACATTGTAAATGGCTTTAATGAGTTCGACAATTCGCTAGCATGAAGTTTTTTCCACATCAGTTCAAATTTACTCTTAGCTAACAAGAATTGCGAACTACTAACGTTAAAAATGCAAAAGATAGTAGAATGCTTCGTAGAACTTGAAGCTCGCCTATTTAAGTGAGAATGAAGTCATAATCGTTTTTTAAATGAGTCGCACTCTCACAGCCACACTCTCACACCTCCAAGTGCAAATCGCTCCAGGGGGAATTTGAATTTCAAAGTGGTCGGAATTAAATGGAAAATCGTATCTATGTCTAGGTGTATTTTAGCATGATGAGAAACTGGCCATTCTTTATACCAACATCCTCGAAAATTGAAGAATGCAGATATTCGGGCTAAGAAAAGTTGTAAATTTTCAATCAGATTCGTCATTCACATGCAAAAATACACGTAGGTACAAATTTTCATGAAATTCCAATTTTCCCTCACTCTAGGGCGATTTCTTGGTAGTTAGGGGAAAAAAGTAGCCAATTTTTCAACGGATTCGTATTTTTCGATTTAAAATAAACCTATGTACAAATTTTCATCCAAAAAGCTTTCGAATGGCCACTTAACACCTCAGATCCAAAATGTATGTGTACACTACAAGCGTTGCTCCATTACCCAGTGAGTCACTTTACTAATGCATTGATTTTTGCTTCTTGCCTATAGCTGCCTTCTGTGTTGTTATTAAATTTTTAAAGCACTAACAGCAGCTCGTCGCACTTAAAGCTGGTTGCAATATTCTTCACAGTTTCATTTATAATGGATTTTTGATCCCGAATGAACGAGTTCGTATGGTTTGATCAAATCTTTTATATGACCATGTAAATTAAGATAATTCAATATATTTTCATAGAAACAAACCTAATCTATTTTTGAATATGTAATTGAATTAAATCAAATTAAATTTATAGATTGAATATTTGAAAGTATTGTATATAATAGCGTAGGTTAAATTTTTCCGGAATGGCAATATTCGCGTATTTACAGAACTACGGAACAAATGAAAACCCAGACTGTAAAAGTTTAATAAGCAAA
Organism: Sinodicranocentrus sp. ZH6; assembly: GCA_027743935.1. Lineage (NCBI taxonomy): Eukaryota > Metazoa > Arthropoda > Collembola > Entomobryomorpha > Entomobryidae > Sinodicranocentrus > Sinodicranocentrus sp. ZH6. Next base: position 7,452 of record JAHZNA010004385.1, read on the forward strand.
ATTGCATGTGGCTTAACAATTGGAAGAGTCTAGTCCGTTTACTATAAATTGGTTTTAAAATATACCCTGATGTTAGAAAATAATTTACTTAAACATTACTGTGTAAATTTTAATTCATGAGTAAATTGTTTTTATTTTTTTCAGGCAATTACATTGATAGTTCGGGTGACTGTTTTAAATATGAATGTTCATATTTAAGTTTACTGGAAAGCTGTGTAAAAAACAACCTTTGTAGGTGGGAGAAAACTTTTTGCAGAGGCCGTAAGTAACTTTATATATAAATGGTATAAATTTTAATGTATTTTATTATCACTTCACGGAATTATTGAATACATATTTTTAAAGCACGTTATTTATAAATAAAATATTTCGTCCAAAGAGGCTGTGTTAGGAACAGTCCCCAGGACACTTACAGTGTTTCCACGTTGTATTGCTATACTAATTCGTTGAATGAGGTAGGTTTTGGCCGTAGGATCTCCAGATATATTGATTAAATTGGATCCGAGATCATTATTTAAAGATTTTGCAACGTCACTGAGGAGTCCTAAGGTTTCTACTGCAAAAGCGACTAATTCATGATGTATGTATGTATTTATGGGTGGAACTGGTGACTAGCACCAGCTCCGCCGCTCAATCATATATTGATTATTGCAGTCTTTCCCAGAATACATGTATAGTGAATGAGAATTATACTTAATTTGAATCTAATTTTTGAATAAGAAGAGATAAGCAAATTTCGAGCTAACTAAGCAGGTACAAATACCCAAATACAGAGTCAGCACTTCACCGGACTTCAGCTCTCCATACCTAGCTTATTGTCTTGAACGCTTTGGTTGCAAGAGGAACAAACTATACAAAATATTTAACCAATTTAAACTCTACACCCATGAAAAATCACCATACTTTTACGGGACAGGGAGGTATCGATCCCCGACTTTTATGCGTGAGTGGTAGTCAGTAAGGATAACGGCCATACGACTCCACTACGAAGGCCTACTCCACGAATTCATGATGCTCCATATAATGCTTTTATATTTGTTAATTTTGAGTTGTTCAGCTCTGTTTGCCACTTCTCCACAGGCTTTTGACTAATGATTAATATTCGAAGGTGCCAATTGCATCCCAAACTAAAAATAGTCCTTTCTTCCACGGGGTAATTATTCTTTTTATTATATCATTGAGCATATTATGTCGAGCAAGGCGACCGCCACTCTTTTGACATGATAAGCTATTATGTCTGTTAGATTTGACAAGTTCGCCACAGACACACTTGTGTTCTCTGCAAAGATCTATTCCTAACCTTAGAGAGGTTCTGATTCGAAGTGTTTCACTATTCAATAATGTTCGAATTTGAGAAGAGGTTAAGGCATGCAACCAGGCTCCTGCGTATCTGTTCGTGATTGCAAACATCCTTGCTTTTTTTATGTCAGAAGTTGACATTAAAGCTTTCTATATTGTTTTTATAAGTGACAGATCCAAATTTGCTTGAATATAGAGGGATTGATAAGGATTTAGTATCATCTAGACATGTTTTAACTGCGTTTTTTGGAAAGCAAGGTGAACTTCGTTTTGTTCTATAATTCTTCCGATAAGTCCTTGCGATCCGTATAACGAAGATAAAAAGGCGGGAATAGCTATCTCCTTTAAAGATCTAGTAACAAGACCACCGAACTTGATAGGTAAGCATGCCTGTTTCTAGTTTTCTTCAGTAAAGTTTATATTGATTATATCAGAAAAAGATTCCTTGAGCTTAGTATCGAATTTTGATAATATATTTATGAAAAACCATGCATGACTGCTGCGGATAATATACATAAGTTTGGGCATCCAAAAGCAGTGCTGGAGGAGTTATAAAGCGACATGTGGCTGTAGAGTTATTAATTTTTCAACAAGTGTAGTGAACTAAGCGAGCTTCTGAGTCAGAATTGGCTGAAAGAATTCCAACAATAAGATGAAGCCAAGCAATGACATCGATTCATTCGTTACAATCGTAGTATCTTTGTGGAGTAAAGCGAGTTGTTTAATTATCAGCTCGCAAAAGTGTTTGAAGTGCGAGCTTATGAAATCGTCTGCGCCGTCTGTGTGTGTGTGTGTGGTTCTGTGCACATTTTATTCGCGTTTTTTAAATTGAATTAGGTCCAACAGTAATATGTGAAACGACCCAATTGGGTGTTTTACAGAGTACCTAGGGTTTTTGGTTATGTGAATGTGGTGAACCTTGGAGTGTATGGCGTGTTCTACGAAATGCATAGGATTATTTTGTCTCAAGTATAAACAGAACAAAGAAACGACCCGATTGGGTTTTCTATAAAATGAAAAACTGAGAACAACAAAGAAATATATAAATTTTGTTTTTGAAAATCTGGAGAAAATTAATGAGTTATACGTGCATACGGTTCCTACTGGGTGCATAGGGTGTACTACTGGGTGGTTAGAATGTGTTTTAAAGTCCAACAGGAATTTACGAAACGACCCGATGGGGTGTTTTACTGAGTGATAGATTGTGTGTAAGTGGTGTACATGGGAGTGAATCGGGTGTTCTACCAAATGCATAGGGTTTTTTATCTTAAGTCAAAGCGGAGCAAAGATACAATCCGATTGGGTGTTCTATAAACTGAGAAATTTAGAACAACATGAAAAAATAAACATTTTGTTTTTGAATATTTAGCAAGAATTAACGAGTTATAGGTGATTCTTGTTTCCTTATGGGTGCAAAGGGTGTTTTACTGAGTGCATAGGGTGTTTTACTGAGTGCATGGGGTGTTTTATTGAGTGCATGGTGTGTAACTTTATGTGCATATGATTTTTTGTGTCAAATGTCTAATAAAAACAAAGATACGACCCAGATGGGTGTTCTATAAACTGAGATATTTAGAACAACACTGAAAAATCAAAATTTTGTTTTTGAAGATTTAGTAAGAATTAATGAGTTAGAGGCGATTCGTGTTACTTTATGGGTGCAAAGGTTGTTCTACTGAGTGCATGGAACGTTCCTTCGTCTGCGGAAATCAAAACATCACCAGGAGCATGGAAGGTTGCTCGTGTTGCCGAAAGGAGGTTCATTCCAGGTGTATTTAGAAAATATTTCAATGCCGGAAACGATGCAATATAGCTGTCAATGTGGAGCGGAAACAGTACAATCGATGGGGCATGTTGAGGGATCCGCAGATTTTCTAATGCTCGTCGTCAACATTTTTAGTGATGTGGGAGAGAAGGTTGCGGGAGAATCGCAATTAAATAGACGAGTGGAATTTTCCGGACACCATTACGAGTTCCTTGCCTGTATCAGCCATATTGGAGGATCAATTCTCACCGGATACTATGTAGACTTGGTGAGTAGCAACGACGGATATTTTTGTTATAATGATAGTAATGTTAGATATGTAGATACAATTACTGAAACACCATATGTTTATCTTTTTAAGTGAGAATAAAATTGTAATATATTTTAGTTATTGTAAGCGAGAAAAAAATTAAATATATTTAAGTTATTTTAAGCAAGATAAAATTGTAATACTATTAAGCAAATAACTTACGAATAAATGTTAAATTTAAAGTCAACCAAATTATAATGTTTTCTTTGAAACGAGGATAAAGTTTTAAACTAAAATATTTAAATTTCAAAATATTACAAGTTTTGAAAGTTTTGTTGTTGGCTTATTGGATATTTTAAGTAATTAGAAGAGAGCAAAATGAATTCTAGATCTTTTGGAGTCGTATGTAACTTGTTCTGCCATCGAGGTTTGTTTAGATTATGGGTGTGCAGTACATCATTCAGTAGCATGATTTATGATGTTTAGGACCACTGACCGAATGATCAAAATTAAATTACCATGTGAGATATGGGCAATGGCAGATGTGGAATTGCAGAATGTGTATGGTAAGTGAGAGTTTAGTCCTGTTTCGATTGTTCTCCAATTGAGGTTTGTAGGGAGACTGGGGTGAACGGTATACGAATAGGTACCTTGACGAATGATGTTATGATCGACCAAGCGAATATTCGAAATTCTGTTAAGTATGTGAGATATCGGCAATGGCAGATGTAGGATTTCAGAAAGATTATTCTAAATGATAGTTGCGTGTTATGTTTCGATCGTTCTCCCATTGAGGTTTGTACGGAGACTGCGGTGTACGGTATACGATTAGGTACCTTGACCAATGATGTAAAGAACCTCTGAGCGTACAGTCGAAATTGAGTACGTGTATTTCATGAGTTAATAGAAGAACTAAGTAAGATAGAATAACTGAGTTAATATCAAAAACACTTTAATTGAGTTTTTTTCAAAACAAGAACAATTTTACATAACATTATCATATAACTTTTGCTTAATGTAGCAAAACACAATACAAGAAAACTTCTTAGCTGTTCTTCTTCCTCTTGTGACAATGATAAGCCTTCGTTGAGTACTTCAGTTTCAAACCAAGTACGAAGAGATACGGCTTCTTCGGATGGAGGGTTGATCTATGAAAATTTATGAGTCAGGTTAGTTTATAACATGTAGAAACGTAGGGTGTTTTTTAAGTAATGTACCCATAAACATCCTGACGGTGGAAGTGCAAGACAGTTTTCGCAAAGATAGCTCGTGACACGGACTCCTAAGCGAGTTACTAAATCAAACCGTTTAAACTGAAACGTTTCCTTATCTTGATTCCAGAGAGCTATATCAATCTCTTCCTTCGATTGGTCAGTCAGTGTTATACGCCGGAGCTTATAGGGCTTGCCGTCTTTACCCACTTCAGTGAAGATATTGTCTATGTGAACCTCAATCGCCAAAGTATCTAAGAGATTACAATAGGTTAGAGTCTGTAGTCAAATGTGTTGGTAATGTTGGTCAATGTTGACATCCGTTGTTTTAGATACCTATTGTAGTCCCGGAGTTGATAGAGGGCAGACTATCTATCTTAAAAGGAAGAAAAGGAAGTGTAGGCAAGTAGCCTGCTTCATTGGTCGATATAATTGACTTTGCGCTTAGCACAATCTATTTAATGTCTGCGTTAAAGCGACATGACTGCACTTGGAAGGAGGATATGCTTACGCATAGGTCGATCTAAAGAAAGAGTTTACAAGTTTAATTAGTAATTAATTTATAGCATATGTAATAGGTTGAAAATATGTAACGGGAACGAAATAATTGCCTTTAGTTATTGAGCTAAACGTTCCGCTTGTTGTCCAAAAACAACAAAATCCAATGTTTCGTTTGGGGTAAGGAGAGTACCACGGAGATACGTAAATCCGGAATTGGCATTGGTCAGTGGACGTAACTTGCAAATCCTTGCACGAATCGGGTTGGAGTTCTCTCCAAGTTCGAGGTCCGAGAGTTCCTTTGAAAGGGCTTCTACAAAAGAATGGTCTGGAGAAGCATTATTCCAAAACTTTAACTTTTTAGGGGTTGTGGTATGTCGTTTCGAGCCTGATGACACTGGCTATTCCACCGTTGGTGATAACGAGATAGGCAATACGGTGCCAACATTTTCATCATCGGTAGCAGTGGGATCAATCACAGGATTGACATCTTCGGCGTGCAGGCGCTTGGAAGCTCGTCGCGTAGCCATTGAGGGTAAAAGAGTAGCATTTGGAAATGGGGGTAAAGGATAGTGATCACTGAAGCAATGCAGTGGAACAAGAAATTGGAGTTGGATAAAGAATGTTAAAATTACACGAAACACTGATTGGAAAACAGGGCAATGAAATGGCAGTATGGTTATAATTGGGATACGAATTTATAAATTTCAAATTAAAAATATTTGATTTAAATTGAAATTTCTCAAAAATATGTTTTAAATAGGTAATTGATTTATGTGTGTTACCATGTTTTATTTAGTTTTTTGCAAAACTGCTGTAACCATGCGTAATTACCAGTTTGTAAATTGATAACCACGGCTTAACGTGGTAACCACGTAATAAGTTATATACGTATTGTTAGGGTTAGGTGTTGAGTACAATGTAAATAGGTGAAGTTTGGTATAGGGACAAGTGTATGTGAGTGTGTATAAGTACCTAAAAGTACCATGGTGGATCTAAACAATTCCATATACGGGTCGGCTCTGAGTATGGATTCATTATGTTAAAGTTGGTATGTAGACAAGAATTTGTCAGTGTGTATAAGTACATGAAAGTTGGTATATTGATAACATGTTAAGTATGCTTAGTACACCACTGGCCTTTCTCTAGTAAGTGGCAATGTAGTTACGGATACAAAATAATTAAAAGATAAAATGATCAGTTAATGTTGGTCGTGAAAAGTAATTATTTGAAAGACCAAGTAATGGGAGAAAGCAGGATGCAAAATATGAGAGAGATAAAATATGGAGCCACAGCAAGACTTTCCGGGAATGTACCCCCACCAAAGCATTGCTTTTTTGCTTTGATGTCAACCTAACGTCGGATGTGCGTTTGCTAAAGCAGTATGGTAGGGTTAACATGGTTAGGTCACATTTCGGCAGTTTTTTCGCATGAAATTGAAGGTCAAGCTCACTGGGGAGTGGCACAAGTTTTCTGATGTCAATTTGTATGCCATTTCAGAATTAAACAAACAAACATTGTGAAACAAATGAGTCGTTAATGTATACGAGTCTAGCGCGGTTAGTGTACTGTACGTTATTGTGAAGATTGTTCAAGGCGGTACGGTGGTCTTTCGAGATGATCATTCAGGAAAGAAGAAAAAGCTATGACTCATGTCCGTTTTCACGGAGAAAGTTCTGCGTTTTATGGAGAGGTAAGATTCGGTCAGGGCCGAGGAGGACTAATTGGAATTGTGAGTATTATGAGTTGGTTGTGTATAATGAGTTGTGTTTGAAAATAAAGTTTGTTTAGATTTGCAAGCTCAACTTTGTCTTACCAGATTTATTAGATTACTTATGTTGTTATTCACTTCAGTATTACACACTGGATGTGTTCCCACTGCTTTTAAGAAAGCTAAAGTAATGCCAGTTTTTAAAGGCAAAGGATCAAGATTAGACGCAAATAATTACCGCCCAATCTTACTTTTAATTGACTGCTGTAAGGTGTTTGAAAAATGCATGGCAGACCGCACACAAAGTAGAGTTGAAGCTAAGTTAAATGATAAACATCATGCTTATCGTAAAGGCAGGTCTTGCCACACAGCACTTAAAATCTTAACAGATGATATTTTTACCTTTATAGACGAAAGTAGTAAGAAGGTAGGGGCAGTTTTTATAGATTTCTCAAAGGCTTTTGACAGTGTGGACCATAAACTGCTGATACGAAAGCTTATGACTAACTTTAATCTAGAACCATGGCTAGTAAAGACTTTTTATGACAATTTAAAGGATAGGGTGTTTACAATAAAAGACTATGATAAGTGTTATAGCTTATCAAAAGGAATCTGTCAGGGTTTCCGCAAATGCTCAACTTGCATTTAGTCTGTTTATAAATGATATCTCGGATGTAATCTCTATCCATTTTCTTATGTACGCCGACGACATAGTTATATACACTCATGGTAAAAGCCTTTCTGAAATTCAAAAGAAATTAGAAAATGAAATGCTTAACATCATTAATTGGTGCACTGTTAACGGCATGAATATTAATTTTGGAATAACAAAATTTATGCTGTGTCACAAGGCACATGATAAAACTATAAACAAAGAGGAAAAAAACGCCACCTGGTTGTAAGTGATAAACAGATAGAACGAGTTCACCAATTCAAATATCTAAGTGTAATTCTCGATTCCCATCTTGCCTTTGGTATGCACCATAATTATATTTTAGATAAAGTATCCAATAGACTTAAATACTTTAGAGGTTTCCGTAGACTCCTGAGTAAAAAGATACTTAGAATAATTGTAGAGGCTCCTTTGCACTCAATTATAGATTATGCTCTTGATATATGGGTTGTCCAGTCTGATATTCTGCTTGACTCCACGCAGGAAAAAATTGACTAGTTTCTTGTCGAGTACGAATGCAAAGATGCAACTCTTTACTGAGAACGAAGTAATCAAGCTGAGACGAACTTATAATCTTTTATCAGTAAGGGAGAGGAGAGACTTTAATGTTTTGAAGTCGCTTTACTCTGATTATAATAATAAAATCTTAAATATCTCATCCAGAAAATCGTCAACAAAAATACCAGTCATGACGGTCCAGAAATTTAAGTCAGTATCTTCCAAAAGGTCACTTAAATATCGAGAATCTGAGATTTGGAATAAGCTTCCTAAATCTGTTGACATTAAGAATCTGTCTTGTACTGAATTCTCCGAAAAATTGCATGATTTTGTTGTTAATGGCAAGCACTAAGTAAGTCTTACTCTGTTACGTTATTTAATATTATACCAATTGTAATTTCGTAGATAAATGATGTTTTATGTATCGTGTCACAGAAGGGAGAACAGTATTGTATTGATTCAGCTAGACACATTAAATAAATCTGGTAAGACTAAGTTGAGCTCGCAAATAAGACTTTTCTAAATCGTACTCCAAACATTAACCTAACAATCTAACCTAACAACATATACAACGACAGTCTCACATCGAACATTAACCTAACAAGATATCATAAAACGACAGTCTCACAACAAACATTAACCTAACAATCTAACCTATAACATAAAATCTAAATCTTGCTTAATCTTAAAAAAACATTTTTATTTATTTTTCCTTGTTGTTCTAAGTTTTTCAGTTAATAGAACACCCAATCGGGTCGTATCTTTGTTGAGACCTCGTTGGTGAAAATGGAAGAGCTTACTGGTTAGAAAGTAACATAGTTAAGATTTCATTCCTTCAACAAGAAGGTATTGATGAGTTTCGTTTACTCCCAAAATC
>JAHZNA010004386.1:0-18577 GCA_027743935.1 Sinodicranocentrus sp. ZH6
GTTATAAATGCTTACGGAGACTCATACCTACACTGGATACAATGCTTAAACAACAATGAAATAACAATGGGTAAATTACTGAGGTCTAACAATATAACGAAAAAAAATCTAATCTACATTTTTAACCCAATCATGGTCAAGCTTTCCAGACAAAACTTATTAAATAGAGGAGTGGAGGTCAAATCTATGTTAAATCTATTATCGTATATACCTCTAGCCTCATTCACTAATCGTCGCATTTCTACCTGCGAATATGAGTCAACTGATTGTTGTCAGCTTTGATTATGCATTAGCTGAAGAAAAAAACTCCACACAGACCATTCATTCTCACCATTTGCTCTAAGCAAAAAATAAAGTCTGTTTTTCATCGGAAAAGCTGGTACATGAATAAAGTATAGGATTGATGATGGCACGAGGTGGGAATTAAAAAAGAGTGAAGAATGAAGGTCAAGCTTGCATGCAAACTGGGAATCACCAAAGCATTATCACGTCGCAGTCAACAAAACTACGCAGACTTACGTCTGTTTGCATTTCCATTATATCCTCATCCAACGATTTTTACAGGGATGTGTATACTCTCCTTTTACAGAACTAATGCGACAAAGATAATGTACAAAAGTTGGGGATGGATGAGTGCAGTTAAAAAAATTATGATAAATACTTCTCTGTGTGACGATAATGAGCTGTGATGAGGCTAGCATTCAGGAAGGGATTGCGGCTTCGTCGTGAGTTGTACCTATGTTGTCAGGTAATATGATAGCATTGTCGATGTAACTTTGGAAGATGATTTAGAAAAATTGATTTGCACGCTGGATAATGATATGCACAAATTAATATCCTCTTATGGAACTCCTCTACTGGAGACGGAAATGTGCGAAAATTTCTGTCATAATTTGTTGACAAGGTCGTCGTCACTGCATGAAAATGCACGGAATAAGGTAGAGACAGTTGCTCCTCCTTATAATATCATTTATTATGAATGTTTGCATGGGATTTTTCCTCTCAATTATGTAGCACTCCAATGAATATTGAATGAGGTAGGTAGACATACACTAAATATATTCCATGGATGAGCTCTTGCGTACAAAGTATTTTTGTGTTTTTCTCTCTCTCTCTCGCAATATATGCTCCTCTCTCACTCACTTTACATTTGGGTAGGGTAATGGTGTACAATATTTGAATGTATATGTTTTTCTCAAGTCAACCCCGATGTCAATGATGATATATGCGTTGTCGTCGAGTGCGAATTTTTCAACTTTGCACAGGGATTAGAAGGATTTAGAAGAAAATCCTTCAAAGCACGCGGAACACTTTCAGCTGAAAGGTCTTGATTACAGTTAAAAGTATGTATCTTGTGTGTAGCAGTTGTCGATAAAAGTGGTTTGATATTTGTAAAACATGTACAAGAGTTGGCATTTTTCAGAGAAAAGGAATGCATGCCGCACCTATATGACTGAAAGCTGGGGAGTTTTTTTGTGAAACCGATGATGTGATGACATGACTAGAGAGAATGTTCACTTTGAGGAAACAAGGGTGGCATATGGGTCAGTTAATTTGGGTAATCATTGCAGATTATTCGTATTGTATTACACTTCATCATTCACCTCCGTCACTGCATACATATTCAATGCATGGATAAAGTTGAAAGGATTTGAGAGAGGATTGCACATGACTTGAATACTTTTGTCGCAAATAATCTGTATTGTAGGCAGCCTGCCAATACATTAGTTACGAAATCTATATCAAGGGGAATATCATGCGTGTGTGGTTAAAAATGTAAAGGACACAAAACATACATAGTGAATGTTCATACAACTTGTAAATCCCGACAATCATCGTAGAATGAAGACCTTGTCATCACAGGATGATTTAAAGGCGGCTTTGGAATTCATAGCATCCGGACATTTTGGCTTTCACAGCCTAATTTCCTCCATTCGATCTGCTTACGCATGTTTGAGATGGGTGCACGCAAGTGTGGATTTCGAAACCTGTTTTTGCTTCCTCTCATGTCCATTGTCCACTTTGGTAGAAGCACAATACTGACAGCTCCCACTATTTGGTGAAGCTTCTCTATGAAAAATTGCTGTCATTGGATAACACTTTGAATGGCATTTTCCCATCTGTACATAAAGCATAATGGGATTTTTTTCACTGGTTAGTACAATTCAGAGATGACTCTCATCAGATTCAGAGAGAGAGAGAGAGACTCTCATCAGGATGTACTGATGCATACATTTTTTTTCGAAATGAGAATAATACCAACATGATTTGATTAGATGGAGGTGTCACACTGCCAACATTTTGGCACTTGCCACCTGCCCTTTCCAAAGTTCACCGAAGAGTAGTTCGTCGGATACATAGGAGAGCTTATTCTCAGATAATATAATATCCTCTGTGAAACACATAGAAAAACAAGAGTACAAAAAAACGTAATGAATCATGGCGGTTGCACGCTCAAGACAGCAAGATTATAGGTTAAAAGTTCACATTCACACCACATCTTTCTTGTCTTGGCCATCCATCCATCATTTTAAGTCAAGTTGAATCATTTATATGAAATGGTGAGATGGAGTGAGAGCACGTCTCCATCACTTTTTTTTTCTTAGGGTCTCTCCCCATACCACACAAACTAGAACAGGGTTTGCACTTTATAGACTATTTTACGAGCTGAAGAAGCATCTCAAATTTTCATCATCACCCCCACCCAGAAATAATATACACAGAGTTAGTTATATCTAGTAACACGTGACTCTCAAAAGGATAGGAGAGTTACATGTGTACATGTGTTTGCCACCAATTTAGCAAGAGAAAAAATGATCTTTCATTTCTGAGGAAGGAGACGAGAGATGAATTCAGTTGTCATAAGCAATGTATGCATGCATAACATTCAAATTGTTGTACACAAGGGGACACTTTATGAATGACGAGATGATGTGATGAGAGGGGATGTATCCAATATTATGATGTTTTTTTTGAGGTGGGAGAGAATCACAGTGTAATAAAATATCTGTATATTTTTTAAGATGCGTGACAGGGTTAAAATGTATATGATTGTAATAGGAAGAGATTGCTCGACCTCCGGCTAACCTTCGTAACTGTATGGATGATAAAAGCTTCACCGAGAACTGAGAACAGAAAATTGCATCCACTCAAACTCAACATATATGTATAGATTTTTATGGACATTTTATGAACTCAACTATGTATGCAAATATGGTATACTTAAAAAGTGTATGACGACAATTCTGTAATCACTTTTGCCAATGCTTCTCTATCGTCTCTTCTAAAGTAAAACGTTTAGGAAGCATTGTAAAGAGAATAAACGACACATGGATTTACAAAGTAATTCACTCTGTCGGTTTGCATTTGCCACACATGAGATGATGCATAGAGATGTATTTTGTGTAATTTTTTTTTCGTTATTGAAATATTGGCCATAAGGGAGAAGAAAAAAATACGTATGAGGATTAGATTTACACTTTGGATAATATGCACACAGGTTATGTTTGCAAGAATCCTCCGCTCTATAACCAGTAATCTTATTAAATAGTGTGGCGAGTTGGTTATTTAGTTACTTCTCATTGTATCAATGTAGAAGCATACCATTTCGTACATTTAAGTTGAAAAATCTAAACAAACTAGGGAGCGAGAGTAACACGGCATATGATGGGATGACGATGATGATGATGAGCCGATGAGAGAGAGCAAAAGGGGAACAAGCTAAAACTCTCAGTTTCATGCAAACTAGTAACAAGCAACAAGTTAAGGATTTGAAATAGGTACGAATGAATAGCAATAGGATGTGCATTATTTGTACTATGCGCGTTACTTGTTTTAGTAGGTATATGTCTTGATGTAAAATTTGTGGAATACCTATGAGCACAATTTTATGTAGAATGTGTGAGAGAGATATATATATATGTATATCTCTCAAATGAGAGAACCGTTCTTTGCGCTGTTTTTTTGTTGTGGTGTGTGTCTACCTCCTCGTTGGTGTGCTTCAATGTTGTCAGCTGAAGTTGATTCTGTTGCGGTGCTCTCTACTGCTGCTAGTAGTTCACATGCATATTTATACAAGCTTTGGAAAGAAATGCATATGCATAGGTATAACCTTATAATATGCTAGAGTGGCAATAATAAGTAGTGTGGATTTTGTGTGTAGGTGCAATGCACATAGAGAGAGATTTGTAGTAGGATTATCACTACTGCTCTCTGCAAGGAGCAAAAAAGGGGAATTTATTAACTAGCGAGTAAACTGTATGCAGTTATCAGTAAAGGCAAAGTGGAAGCGCTTCAAGTTGCAGCATATCACTGATCAGTCAGTCAGTTGTTGAGCGTATCGCATTAATAAATATACACATACACAAAAGACGAACATAGGCGGTGGCAACACCGTAGAAGTCGCGGCTTCGACTCGTCGACCGTCTACGATTTATTTTGTCCTCTCTCGCTCGCTCACCCTCTTTGCATGTGTTTGTGTGTGTGGAGAGCTCTCCTGTCAAAAAAATCTGTGCGAGGAGCAAGACTCTAAAGCGGAGAGTATGGGAAACATTTTAAAAATGGAGTAGTCCTTCCAAACTGACTTGTAAGCTTATCATCGGCAACTATTTAGTGAAAAAAAACTAGTGCTACTCTAATACACACATATATTCTCTATGGAAGTCTTTGGAAGAGAGTGGTGATTTATGGGAGTTTATTGTGGAGACGGTGTAATGTAATGTGATAGAAGGATTGCATGCGCATTATAAGTGTGCACCACACCATCCCCATCAATTTCATCTTGGCTTTCCATCCATTCAATACATACTTATGGGGCTGAGTTATTACTAGTTTTATAGTGCGACTTGTACTGGTGCACCAAATTTCGCAATAGAAGAAGGAAAAAATTTTGACGTCAGGTTTTTTCTTCTCCTACTCGGCTTTTCGGTTTGGGGCAAGAGAGATTTATGTGTTTTCACACGATGGAAACCAGATGCCCCCCACGATCAACTCTGTTAACTGATAGAGATACAAGATCAAAGTGAATTGTGTGGAACATTTTTTTTATTATCAAAAAGTGCGTTCCCAAATTGTGTTTGTGGCTAACCTGTCAAATCGATAATTTTACGGTTTTTACAATGTTCACATCCTAATTTACTTTTGTACCAGGGAAAAGCGTAGATTTCTGGAGAATTTAGTGAATATAAGGAAACAGTGGATGAGATAAATTTCTCAGTGTGTACCTCACCTGTCAATGCGAATCCATGAGCAATCATTGTTTTTCTTTTTGTTTTCCTCTTGTGCTGTGGAATGTAGGAAAATTGAGTGAGAGCTGAAAACCGTGAGCTGCTGTGGATGATGCAACAGGCAGCAGCAGTTAACGGGATGAATCAGATGAACAAAATGCCACCGCAAAGGTAAGTGTCCTTTATTTTTCAAGAAAAAAATTATCTAATCTCTTTAAACCGCTAGTTCTCTCCTGCTTTACATCAATGAATATTTATCAAGTGCACGTCACAACATTGTCATCGTATCACGAGAAGAGCCGACAGGAAGCATAATAATTGCTAAAATGTGTAAATGCGCAAAAAAGTGAAGAAGTTTGTGCCGAGTGTCAAAAAAAATATTCCGCTTTTGCATAGGAGGTCTGCTAAAGAAAAATGATATTATTATTACGAGCCTAGGATAATGTGTTCAACATAGAAAGACAATCTTTCCCATTAATTTCCGCCGACTAACTTACTTTCAACTTTTTACGTAAACTTCCTCACACGAGGAGAAACATGCGGGCTGATGTTATTTTTTTAACTGAGTCATAATCAGCAGGCAGGGATCTATCTGTCAAGACTCCTTGAAACCAATCCCAAAACGTTACGCAAGTATCCTGTTGAATACTTTGTTGAGCAAATGGCACAAGGTTATTATTAGCTGCAGTCAGCTGGAATGCATGCTTGCTTACTTGCCTATCTACTTGATGTACAAGTGCCTAATACGACTTTTGTGCACGTTCACGAGCTCCACTGCAGCATAGAGCGGATATTATAGATGTGAAGGCATAGCGGCGAGAAGAGACACATAGGCATGCAAGATTTAAGCTGTATTCATATGGCGAGTGTGTATTACTAGCCAAAAGTAGATTTTTATATTTGGCTTTTTCATGACTTTACTTTTATCTCACAAAAAAACAGTTCCTTTCTGCTCGAAAAGTTTCAAGGAGAGCTTTTAATGTGGCTAATAACATGGTGGATTCTTTTAATACACCGGGACAAAAATATATTTACATGTTTGCGCTGGTGACCTTTGAACTTTCAGTTGTGAAATAAAGTGTTATACAGTAATCGCCAGAGTACAAAGGAGCCAAGTAAGTGGCGTGTGGAATTTTGACTTTTTGACGAACAATTGGGATCCAACAAATTATCTTATCGACAAGTGTGAGTATATGTAGTAGAATGAAAATGAGATTAGGTAGCTTTTCTCAATAAGACGGAGTATATATATATATGTGGATAGAGTGCATAGGAGAAAAAAAGTTTTATGGACAGAGGGAGAGAGCGAGGAAACCTCAACTTGTCCTAATCTTTCTTGATCCTATTTCACTCCTGTCGTCAGGAGCATGCCTGGCTTGCAGTGTGACAGCTGTATGAACATTTAGCATCACTATTAGCATTGACAACTTTGTGGAGGGGCATAAAAATATGCGGAAAATTACAGGTGTCAACTTGTACCCTTGCAGCTCGGCAATCACGTCAATACTCACTTATGCATATGAGCACGAACAAATACAATAAATGAATATCCCTCAGAAGATATATATATATATCGAAGAGGAGTGTATGCACGTACCCTTCCTATTTATAAAAGTGTTGGCAACAAGTTACAAATTTTTATTTTCATTTTGCTCGCCGGATATTAGGAATATCAGAGTTGACAGTTTTGTTCAAACCTCGTCTCACTCGAAAGAGTCACCCATCCTGGTGCAATGTTCATATTAGTAAGCAGCCAAAAATGGGATATTACTTTGTACCACGTGAACATAGAGACACACTGCATACTTCAAGTTATTTGTATACAGGGATATCTGATGATTTACTAGTAGTTAGTCATGTATCTGCATCCATTTACATATTATGCACAAAATATCTAGGTACCGTAATAACACTGATGGCGATGCATCTCGCTCTCTGTGATATTTAGAAAAAGAGGGTGACAACCTTTCCACCTCATTTTCATATTGGAGGCAAAAACTTTTTGTGAGTTGATCTATGCAATTGCTCCATACTCACCTAAACATCAAAATATATGTGCTCAAGTATGCGTATATATATATCTATATCTATATCTCTCTAGTATATTTAAAAACTGCTGAGTTTGTGAGAGCAACAAATTTTCATATATTTTGTTTTCTTGCAATTGACTATTATGGAGGTAGGAGGAATGCAGAGAGTGTCTTAACAAGGCAATGAGAGAGAAGAAGTCAAGGAATTGTTTTGCAAACCTCGCAGTAAGTCAGTCATTCACTTACCTATAGTTTCACAATATCTTTGACTAATATGAGTAAACTTGTGTAGAGTATAGGAGCACGAAGGAGACATGATAAAAAGGAGCATTTCAATTCACAGTCGCTCAAAGCTCGTGCTTCTCCTGTCGTCGTTTAAAATTGCAGTGATGTCCGCCTATTTCAGGCTATCATAATATTATACTATTCCACGCAGATTCTATAAGTGTGTTTTGCACTCTTATACATATTTATCCATATATATACATGTATCTACATGCACATATTCTTATTGTTATTATATAGTGTTTTGTTACTTACTTTCAATTTTTGATGCCAATAATGCGGTCATCATCATCATCATCATTATCAACGCAGTCGCCGAGTTTTATGTTGCGTTCTTGGCGAAAATACTCTAATGCTTTTATTTATGCAGTAGACTGCATATTGCATTGCACTCACCGTGACGTTTGTTGCTGTTTGCAAGTAAAGTATAGGTATGCACTCGCAGCGTCTAAAAAAACGTGCAAGCAGCGTACCCATTCATTTACAGAAGCACCTCCACAACACTCAAATCCTTTTTTAATATACCTTGCAAGTTGGAGGTGTATACTTGCAAAAAAAGCGTTTTCTTCTTCTCTGTTTACTTTTTTAAAAGGCCAATGAAGTAGCATCACCGCTTATCATTGTAATGCGGCGACGATATTGGGATATGCTATGCATTACGCTTCTTCGACGCATTTTGCACTCTTTCCACCAGAAAATAATAAATGGTCAGTGTGACTCTATGATCATTCGAGTTGGTTGACTCGCACAAGGAGAGTCTATGAATTGGTGTGCTCTCCATTGGAAAAAAATATATGTTTCTCCTACAATTATTAATGACACAATGAATGTTATGATAGCATGATGATGATGATGATGATGTCTGATTCTAACGAAAATGTTCATTTCATTGAGAAGGCGCACACACGAGTTAGGAGAAAAAGGAAGGGACCTTTATTAGTCCAAGTGGTTGCTGTGCTCACCGCTCACTCTTCATTAACGTTATATCCAACACGATATTTTGTAAATATAGCGACCAAGACAGAAGGGACGCACCTCAATGCACCACACACATGGCTAGAAAGAAATATATATAAAGTGCCTTCTTTTGTACTCGACTAAATGCTCGTCGCAATCACTTTAGGTCATCATCAAGCCGATCGTTAGTGAGCGAGCAATCACAATCGCGTCGAAGAGCAATTTCTCATTTCATAAATTCGCCGCTGCTCATAATATTTGAGTGAAATATACTTTTTGGCAGAATTATCCCATCTCAAAAGAGTGAGTGAGGTGGAGAAGACAAAAAATGAAAGGTTAATTCACGACAGATTCCTTTTTGCTTTGCAACCAACAACCATTGTTGTGTTGTTTTTTTCTCTCGTGAATCTCTATACTGCTCCATGAATGACAGCGACAAGAATTGCAACTGAAATTGGCAGTGATTTGCAAATGAGTTTGGGTAAGCATTCGGCTCTGATGGGATGGCGGCGAATGCTCGCTCATCTATTAGCCTTCATAAAGATATCACTTTAAATTGTTGCATATTTTACACGTAGGACCCTCACACTCGAGGAATAAATGATGGCAAGTTTCTAAAATACCTGTGCATGGAAAATTGCCGTCCTGCTTTACACATTTGATTGCGTGAATGCCGGTTGAAAAGCAGTGAATCTGTCAGAGGACTACAATTTTGATTACTAGACGTTTACATGAGTGAGTGACCAGATGAAAAAAATAACACTCTTGATGATACGATGATGATGAGCAAAGGAAAAAAGTGGATTATTCATAAAGCTAAATGGTAACGTGCTAGACACCCAAAAAATCTCATCTTTTGTTATTAATACACACTCTACATTCTACATGCACCAGTAAGGATGGTCGACTCTCTAATATTTTTTTTCGCTAATTTATGAGTGCGCTTTGCATATACCCATATTTATAAGGCGAAAATGGAATATATGAGGATTTTATATTTTCAAATTACAAAAAGGATTCTCCTTTTTTCGCAATAATAATATATAGAGTAGATTCGTGAATGCAAGATGTACATTACAATATAAACTAAATTCTGCACTTTTATAAATACATCCATCTTTTACTGCTCCTCCTCACTTGTTGAGTGGAGGGTAATTTTCGTAAATTATTTGCTTGCACTTTTTTTCTCCTCGTAAACCGGTACATGCACTCATTAAAATTGCTGTTTTTCAATCACGAGCATGATATGCCCCTATTTATTTGTGATTTTCTAGAGATTTCTTTGCAAAAGACAGGAGGGCATGATTGAGCGAGATGGGGGATGTGTAAACAATCTCGCTTATTGTGAAAAACAAGTCGTGCAACGTGATAAATATTTTTCCTTCATTTGAGCTCTGCCTAAAATATACTTTGTACAAGTGCTAAGTATGTTATTTCATCTTGGAGGGCAGGCGTTAGCATGCTAATTACATGGATTTTTTTTATAACTGAATCCAATTAATAATACAAAGTTTGCGTTATTAATAGACCCGTATACAAGCATTCCTCTTCTTTCATCAGGTCATTCATAAGAGCTGTCTCAAAATAACCTCAAAATGTTATACGCTCTTTTGATAATGGAAAGCATGTCACATTTTCCTTTTGAGAACATATATGCCTACGTGATCCGCTCTACGCAACCAGTAAACTCTATAGTGGAAGCTGTGTATGAAACTCATTGTGAGAAAATGCAACATGCGTAGCTTTATCCTCTCAAATTTATTCCTTTGTTCATTCATTCTCCTCGAAAGGTGTGAGACTAGTATGTAAAAAAATTGCATAGCAAACCTACCACCGTCTTTTGCTCACACATTTAAAAAAAAAAAACTAAATCGCGTGGAATGCAACTTAAATTAAATATCCCTATTGCGTCTGCTCACTTTTTCATGCAGTGCATTACAAATATGCTAAATTTGTGGGAATGAAAATTTTCTATAATTTAAAACAAAGAGTCAACAAGCAAACGCTAAACTTTACTGTTTACAAAATATGCAATCCTCAGCATCATGTACCCTCCGTTGATACACCGATAACTAACCTTAAGCAAAAATATTTGCAATCCTTGCAAACAATTTCCCTCTGTATACTTGGTGCACACTATGCAATGTAATTGCAACAAGAAAATAGTATATTAGGTTGGAGTTGCACTAACAGAAAATTTCGTATATGCGGCTCCGTTACCTACATCGTGTGCGTTTTAGTACAAGCAATTCATCACACTATTGTTTATCTACCTACCACACAATACAGACGGATACGTTCGATGTATCGTTTAGCGAGATGAGAAGATTGACTGATGCATCTTCCTAAAGATATACGGGGCACGTACGCACCAGAAGTGATTTTTTTTTCTTTTAAACTTCTCCTATGCTGGGAAGCTGGTTTCAGTTTGATTTAATATTGTTGTAAAAACAAGTGTCTACATGTGTTTTTTTCCACTCTAGATACCACTAATAAGGATATACATATAGAATATAGCAGCTCTCTAGTATGTCTAGTCGAGCTAGCTCATACAACAAAAACTAATATGTGCTTCCACTCCGCTCTTATGGAGGAGTCGTGCTACCGTGTTAAAAAGGCTGTAATGTGGTAAATTAAGAGGGGTATTTACTCATCCAACTTGGTTTACAGGTTTCGCTACGCTTACTCCTTCTTTTTTTCAAGCGTGAGAGCGTCTATTAAAGTTATTGCTAGAGAGAAAAAATACGCGGTGCGGTGGCTCAAGAAGCCGGTATATGGTTTGTTGTGAATTTGGGGAAACATTTCTTACTGTATTCAACACATTTATCACTCTCGCTACAAATTACTGCTGACTTGTAGAATTGCACAGAGGAGGAATAGGGGAAACAGAAATAACTTATTTTATCCGGTTATTTCGCCAGTAAAATGTGAGCGTATTTCGTTTCCCCTCCGGAAGGAAGGTAGGACAGGGGAAGGTTGTAAATCAAATATGGTGTAAATTGCAGGTGTAACAAGACGGATTAGCAATTGTAGGAGGAGAGGGGAAGAGAGCAATACCCTTGAAAGTCAAATTCTATCCTAAGATGGTATCAGATGGATTACGTCAACAAAATCTTTATAGCCTTTTTTGTCTCTTTTTATTCCATTCCTTTAATCAATATTAATGGAGAAAGGGTCACAGGGTTAATTTTTCCTTAATCTCTCTGTCAACAGTGATATCTGTAAAGGAAACCGTCTTAGGGATAAATTGGCAAAGGGCTTTCCACTCTTCTCTAACACAAATACACATCTCCAATTCGTGGTTGGGTTTCACTCAAGGTTTTTAATTAACTAATCACCAGCCTTGTATTTCGTCGTAAATGTAGAGGCTGTAAATCTTTGAGATTTGTCGAGCGATGGGAAAACAACGAAGGAAGGAGGTGTGTGATATGCCTAGGTATATCATATATTTACAGTAGAGGTTGTGTGTCACTCTATACAATCTTTAGTTTATTTTTTGTATTATACACCCCTACCGAAATAGAATGTTTATATATGAGTTTTTTTGTGTATCACGTATTCACGCATAATTTTTTTATTAGGACTTGACTTGGGACTGGGACAGAATGACGCTCGTTATGGGCAGATGACCGTACCTGACCTACTCCCTGAAGTCAAGTCGCAAGGAAAAGTGTTTTTCTTTACAAATAGCCGTTTCCCTCTCGTTTTTTTTTCTGTTAACAAACACTTTTGGCAAAAGGATTACATTCGAATGATTACTCCAAGGAACACGTTTCCCTTACATGTACTTTTTTGTTTATTGCGAGATTGTATTTTTGTAAAAAGACAAGAAAAAAAGATTATTAGTTTTCTAGAGGGAGAATAAGAAAAATTAAGATTTTTTTTCGTCATATAAAAGAAATTAATTCAGGGTTTGTTAGCGCGTGCTCACTTTCAGCTATTTCAGAATATTAAACTATATCACGTAGGTTGATGATGATGAATGAGTGATCATGAAATATTAACCTTACCATTCATTGTTTTCCTCTCTCTCTGCCCAAACTTAAATTGAGAAATGAGTCTCTGGTGGTGTATCCCTTTCTTTAAATAGTAAAATGTGCTAAGGGGAAAAAATCCATTTTAGAAAGTACATCATGCTCCAAACACGAAATAGGTGAAAGAGATATTTGAGGACATGGATTTATCTCAGTGTGTTATCCAAACAGAACCATTATAAATCCTTGTTTTAGCTCACGCTTACAAATCAATAATATGATATCCCGCACAAGAAAACAATTTAAATATGTTCACGTCCACAGCTACTTAGCCGACGATGCGTCTAAATGTGCCTAAATTGCTAATTGAATTCGTGGGTTTACAACCTCCTATTTCATACTGCATTAAATTTACTCCATAGACATCGACACAAACCTACCTTCACCCCACCTCTCACCTTACCTACCACCACACCACCACCTTTTGCTCTTCTCTCGAGGAGAAAAAAAATAACTGTAATACTTTCAGCTTTTCATGCATGGCGCTATAAAAGCTAATCAAAAAATATCGATATTTACATCCATTTAAATATCAAGTGGGATTATTTTGTAGATGGGAAATCATGTCAGGTAATGTAACACATGGCGTTGGTGAATTAATAAAGCTTTCATTCACCAATTTCTATTTAGTTGTCTTCCTCTCTCTCTCTCTCTCTCTCTTTCAAACTGATACATACATAATAACCAAGTGCTCCCCTCGTAATTCATTTTATATCATATAAGTTACACCAAAATCACGATGTATGTGTGTGTAAAAGCCAATAAGTAGCATATCCTGTCTACCGCCTTATTGCAATCGATCCCTTATGATCACCCACGCTTTCTCTTCTTTAACTATTTTAGATTTTTTTGAGACATCATCCTCCCCACCATCGACAATATGAAAGCAAACAAATGGAAACGTTATGTTTATAAGAAGACAAATACACACATATACTCATTTTCTTTATATGTTTTCAAGTTGAAAAGACGCAAAAAAGCATTGTCTTCCGTCTTTTTTTCTCTTCTGTTGTGTAAACCGCAATAAATACATTTTTTGTGAGATTAGTATAGCCACTACAAAATGTACATATAGCCGTTAGCCACAGCATGTGAGAGAGAGAGAGAGGAAAATGATTAAAGACGCAAAAGTGAAGTTTACTCTTGGATATATAAGAGTTTGTAACTTTGTAAGTGAATGTTTTTTATATGATTATGTTAAACACACATAGACATGGTTATTTACCCTGGTCATAGCAATAATTCTCTCTGACAAAATATGAATATGAAAATTAACCTTAATGGTTTGGAGAGTGAGAAAAAAATGTTTTGAAATCGACAGATATCACTCGTTTTCTACACAAAGCGTATGATTTTTTTCTCTCTTTTCCACCTTCAATCATCTTTATAGCGAGCGGAGAGGGGTATATGTGTGCAAAATGTAAAGAGAGTGCAATATCTATTTAAACAGCCTACACGCTGCAATGCATCGGATTTCTTATGAGATGTTGCAGTATTTATATTGCATATTGCTCCAAGGCAGAAAATCTCTCACAGTTCTTCCCCCGCAGTAGTACACGAGTAAGTAGGGATGATGTGGTGGTGCAGTAAAAGAAAAACTGTGAGTGTGAGTGCATATCACTATTTTCATCATCATCATTTTTCATATCGCACGACAATAAATGCTAGACGTTCACTCCTTTTATACCTATATGGTTCGATGCTGAACGTGTAAAAAGTAATGTAAAAAATAGCTAAGAGAAGTCATAAGCCTTTGATATACGCAATCCAAGGGTGATCTCTTTGAACGGTGTTCTTGCATACAGCTGTCATACAAAATATGCATGTGCACCATGAGAGCTGTGTACCTGATACACTTTATGAATAGGTAACTAACCAGCTCGCTGCACAATAATCACTCGTATCATTGATATCATTAGTGTGTGTATGAATACATCTAGAATATTAATATCCCGTTGTATGAACCTTTTTCAAACTTAATGAATCTTATGCCCTTTCAGTTTATGATTGCTGATTGCACTCCCCATATATTTGCTCCCATTAATAAATACATAGTTGTGCGTTTAGTTTTATGCCTTTCATAAATCGTAACGATGTACTTAGAGGGGAACTCAAAATGAGTGCTCATTGTCAGTTTAATATTTCGAAAAAAAATTTATAATAATACATCTCACAATCCAGTTCGAGCTCATTTGTGACGCAAATAATAAAATATTTTATTTTTTTATCTTTACCCTCACGTCTATAATCTTGCGAAGGTGACCGCTCATGAAGTTGTTGAAGATTTCAGGGAAAGCTGAGAAACCGCAGGCGTGAAAAGTTTTAATTCCGCAGAGATACTTTCCATCTTGGCAAATTAAAGGTCCGCCAATATCTCGATTACATTCTGCTTCCGCAGATAATACTTGCTGCATACATAAATGTTGCTCGTCTAAGGTGAGCTTGGAGTCGACGACGTGAAGCCTCTTCTGACAATCTTCCCTATCCATGGGAAGATATTTACGGGCTTCGACTAGCGACACTTTTTCATTCATCGTGTATTCAACAAGTGTGCCTATAAATGTCGAAATCAGTTAGTATTGGAGTAATTACTTAGGCTGTTTTGGAAATGAATGTGACATTTACCATTTACTGTGTAGCCTTCCGGTGGAAAAGAAATTACTTCCGTCTTGAAAGGTTCTGAGAGAATAATCGTGGCAAGGTCGTCTAGTCCCAGAGGACGCTCAAGGACTTTTGTTATATTTTTTGAAATGTTCCGTAAGAACTTTTTCTCCACGACGATTGCAGATGGGGTAATGAGTTTCCCAGTTTTGTAGTGGTAGATTGCTGCAAAACTTCGCAAGTTTTCTGGGTCCCCATTGGCAAATATGCATTCTGCAGTGGTCAAGATTGCTTTAGGAGAAATAAGCGTTCCAGAGCACGATTTATTTTTTCCAGCTATGCGGACCAGGTAGCCAGGAACTTCGCTGTCGGGTATTTGAGTTGGGAATATGGACTCATCGAAAATTAGCTCTTCCTCTTGTTTTGCTATTGCAACGAATACAAAGAATGGATCGTTAAAAGCTAGCTCAAGGATATAAAATCCATTTGTTCCTTACCATTTTTTGTTTTATCGTGTATCCAGTCAACGAACGGAGCCACACGTATATAATAACTGGGTCGGTGACAAGGAAGATATATTTTACATTTTTTAAAGGATGCTACACCACACAAGACCAACTTTTTGTTTTCATCTATGCATAAAGCTGAGCCTCCCGAGTCTCCTTGGCCAACAGCTATAATCATGTTAACGTAATATTGCACCAATTAGATTACCAAGAATAACCATTCCAACCCAACCGTGAAAATATAGTGACCACACTCACTAATTCCAGAGTCATCTCCTCCAACAGATAAATAATGTGGCAATGGTGAAAAAGCCACAACGTCATTAGCATTCAGCGAGTCCAAAGAGAGGCGAACGGACTTTGCTGGTGAATGAATTGGAGCAAAAGATTCCATCAAATATTTCGTCCCTATTCCCATTCTCGAATCCACATTTCCATATCCAACTACCACAGCTTTACCTGGATACCAAACAATTTCCGGGAAAAATTAGTAGGGATTGGATCTTTTTCCTGAACTCTACCAATAGCTCTTTCTCTTGGATTATTACTCACCCCCATAGTTCGGCACGAAATCCTTTCTTTCCAGTCGCATCGGTTGAACTTTCCCCTTTTCCAGTTGTAGTGGACGCGCAAGTCGAACAAGAGCGATGTCATAACCGTTCATGATGTTCTCTTGATCCCATTTCTCATGTGTGAATGCTTCCGTAATGTTGTATAGATTTTCAAACCGCACTTGTCCGACATAATTTTGTCCAGCGACTACATATGATTCTCCTGGTATGACATGCAGCTTTCCTTTGTATTTTACACAATGTGCGGCTGTGATTATCCAATCTTTGTTGTAAACTGTGCCACCACATCCGGCTTTTCCAATGAGTTTGACATGATAAGGATATTCATAAGCTTCAGCTCCAGCAAGAGATCTGGCAATTTCTACAGGGAACGAATAACGTTTTTACAAATCAACATTGGATAAGTAAAGTTAGTAATTAAATTCAAATATTACCGTTTAATTTTGTCTGGTACAAAAATGATCCAATATCCTTTGGCGTTTTGCAGCAGTACGACGTGTGACTCCCTGTAATCGTGCTGTTGAATATACATGGCTTCTCAGATTTCTTATTTTCCACTGGAAGTTTCCCTTTGTAAAGAATTGCACAAGTTTTTCCTTTTGGAATGCATTGCTCCTGACAAAAACTTGCGACACCTTGCTCACAAATAGAAAAAATGAGGAGGAGCCAACTAACTGTAAAGAATTTATTGTGTGGCTCCATTTCGAAACATTTTGGAATTTACAATCATAGAAGCCAAATATCTCAAAAGTATTGCTTCAACAAACTGGCGGAATCACGACTGCTATCAGGATTTCGTATTGCACACATATTTGCTCCTGGTATCATTATACGATAGGGCTCCAGTTTCATGGGAAATTTTCCCTAAAACATTCTACCCTGGCTTATCGTTTCTGTATTAACTTAACCTTAACGAGTACTCCTAAGTGTTAGCATGTGATAATCCAGGAAGAAGCTTAAGAAACCATCTGGAGATATTTCTGTTTTGCGTTTGCATCTTATTCTCCTGTTACAACTGGTTACGGTGTACGTGTATCATTGACGCTTTCAATATTTGTATTAAGATATCAGGTACTCGTCATACCTAACAGACATTTTCGCAATTAATTTCTAATGCAAACTCGTTTACGCATGATAAAATCATTGCACAACGTTCTCTGTAAGGGGGTTCAGTATGCCCGCGCAGTAAAGCTGTATCAGCAAAGTAGTATTGAAATATATATATATATATTTCTACTCAAGGTCACACCACTTACCTTTTTATGCATTTTTTTACTCTCTAACTTCCTTTATATCGCAATAACTACTGAACTACTAGCTTACCACACTTTTTATTTGGAGGGAGGTTAGATTTCTGAAAATTATAGACTAGCGTTAGCCCACCATGAAAAGGAAAATCTTTTCAATACTCCAAACTTAGCATTCGTTCAATCATTTTATTCCCGTGTTTGCAATGGTTAACGCCAAAAAACAAAAACAAATACGACTCTGTTTTCCTTCTCAGAAAGTCCCATACAGAAACCTTCGGGGAGAGGGTAGAAGGTTAATAGTGTTATGAATACCTAAAAGGAATCCTGTTTTTGCTTTTAAATCATTACACGAGTAGCTATATAAACACATTATAATACCTGTTATCTGGGAAATGTTTGTGATTTTACAATGCATGTTGGATACAATAAATATGGAGGATGCCACACCGGAATCGCACTTCCAAGAGAGCATGCAGCTCGGTTTGGCCTACATATGGATTAAATTATTTTTCGGGGGAGCTTCTTTCCTTGAACATGTGTGTATCATGCACGTGGTTGCAGTTCACCTTGACGCAGTAGCAACATCATGTCCCTTCATTCATTTTTTTTATTTTCCTAAAAAAACTGCTCCAAACTTTCTATTCGTACTAAAGCAAGCGTTGCTGAAGTAAAGAGGAACATCCTTGTGTATTCCTTGGATCACATCGTGGAAAGCGAGGAGGGAAAGGCAGTGGAAGAAATACAAGTGTTGCAATGGATCAGTTTGCTCAGCTATTCTCGCTTCTGCTTAATAGCTGTGTGGTATTTAGTGCCCACGCGTGTGTCCCATTCATTCATGACATACATCATTGACAAGTACGCTGATGATTTGACGCTTTACAAGTGCGGCTTGGTATCATACTTCTGTCGGGGCAAGTGTCAAGCGCTGATTTTGGATAAATATTAATTGTCAATCATTTGCATGGATTAACAACGGCATTACATCTATCAATTGGACTCGTATTAATAATTCAAGAAAAATACTTATTCTCGTTTAAGTTTTCCGAATAGGATTTTTCTTACGATTAATCCTAGTATCATTGTCAACTCAGCTCGTCGTAAATAGTTTGTGTAGTTA
>JAHZNA010004387.1:0-55410 GCA_027743935.1 Sinodicranocentrus sp. ZH6
CGAGGGCCAGTTGAAGAAAGAAAGGTTGATGTTTTTATGTACACGGCGTAGTTAAATATTCATGAGTTCTAAAACTGGATTTTCATTTGCTTTGGATTCACTATGTTGAGTTGAAAGGGGAGCAAGCCAGAGATTAAAAGAGATTTAAAAAAAAATTATAAATTTTAGAGAGCTAATAACAACATATAAGAACAACAAGTTTTTTGCTGATTTCTTAGCTAGGTCGATAGCGATTCTAATCTGGACATAGCGGCTATTTAAATATATTTTCTTGGGATTTCCAACTGATCTTGTACCTGACCTAATTTCGATGACACACTTTATTGAGCTGAATACAATAAAAGGACGCTGAAATCATTCCGTTGTAGAAGTGGAGGAGGATGCTGTTAAGCATATTCCAGTTAGCGTATATACCTCAAGGAAATTGTGCATCGATTTTTAGTATATTTAACCAACGAATTGTCAAAACGTAAATAAAATTGATCTATCTATCTATCTATATTGTAAGAAACTTTTTATTATTGCTGATGTGATAACAGTATTTTCAATGAACTGAATAAAAATTCCGAGCATGTAAAAGCATGAAAAGATTCATTTTTATCTTTTAAAAAGCCAATTTTTACTCGATTGAAAATACCAATTGAAGATTAATTAAATTTGCTTTACGCTGAATGATTTTTGCTCATAAATTTTTGGGAATCTAAGAAAATTTTTAAATCGAAGAGAGATAATATGTGCTCTTCGATGATAATATGCAATCGATGTTATTATTCGCAAAAGCATTACAAATGGGTACGCATCTATTTTTTATTCTCCATGTTAACATCACATGCACGATGACTTGATAGATGACTTCGTACATCATCATTTAAGCTCAAACAGCAATGCCCATTTAATTGCATGTTACGCACATACCATGTTGTATGTACCACATATGAAGAAGGGTTCGGTGCCAATAAGTTGAGTCAGTTCGCCATCAGGATTGCATGAAAAGGGATTGTTATCGTTATCACAGCTCCTTTAGGTAACTGTTACAGATTGCACGTATCAATAAGAAGGAAATATAAAAATAACGGTTTCGATAAAGGAAACCAAAGACGTAAGAATTTAACTAAGATACATCAATTAACATGTCAACATACAATATACATATAATACACTCATATTTAATTTTTTTAAGAAATCAAAAAAGCTTTTCAATCGTTATTAAAATTATGTTTTTCCGAATTGCTATATAGCTGTCAAAAAGGCTAGAACGAACGATTAACAGCAGCATTCAAGATGTCCAGAACAATTGTTTTGACTACCCTGTCGCTACTGATGATGGTTATTATTCTTTATTCCAACGAAGGGAATTGCTTCCCAGCGTCTCAAGGCTTTGGAACTCAAAATTCAGAAAATGAAGGCATAATTCTTGCGCCAAAATATAATTCTCCGGTGGACAGCCTTCTTCATGCAATTTTCAAAAGAAGCCCTCTACCTCAATTCAACAATCAATCTGCGTGTAGCAGCTGCAGAGCCTGTAAAAGTGGAAAATGTAGAAGTGGAGGAGGGTGCTGCTGACACTGCTGTATATTGTTGCATCCTGACATTTGAATAAATGTGTTTTTGAAATGAAATGCCATTTTCTCACGTTTTAATTACAAGAATATTACATAAGATACTATCCAATTATATCACATATCACATTTTTGGATTCATTACTTTCTTATACTATTAAGTTAGACTTAGCCACAGATTGAGTCGATTTCAGACAACAATGGCGACAACGATATTTCTCCTGTTCCTATTTTATCTCGGTTGGTCATATTCCAGTTATTGGGGCATCGTAAGAATCTTCCGAAAAAGAGAAGAAACTCGCCACGCTCCTTTTGGTATTACTGCATATTACAACTCATTTGAAGTTAAAGTTGCATATTAGGAAGTAAATATTTTTTCATCCATCTATAATTTGAAGGTTACAAAGGTTTGCCAGGAATTGGCTTCCTTGTTCACTTCAGGGGTAAAGAGTGCCAAAGGAAACTGATCGAAATGAAGGAACGTTGTGGAAATATTTGTAGAGTTCGAATGGGTTCTTTCGAGTAAGCATCAGCCAACTACTTAATTTTTTTGCAGACTATAGTAAACTCAAATAAACATAAGGTATTTTGCTCACATGTAGTTGTGTGTGGTTAAACGACTATAAACTCATTAAGGATGCTTGGAGCAATAATGCATTTTGTGGTCGACCGAATATTCCAGGAATTACTTTAAGAACCAAGGGATTTAAGGGGGGTATGATACTCCAGAGGTTATAATAAATTTATCCTACCCAGACACTAAATTGATCATCAAAAAATGTTTGCCCCAGGAATTATATTTAATGATGGCAAGGACTTCACTGAACAGAGAAGATTCGTTATACAACATTTGAAAGATGTGGGTCTAGGAAAATCTATCATGGAAAATTACATCATGCAAGAAGTTGCTGCTATTATTTCTACAATAGAAAAAGAAAGTGGTTCGCAAATGTCAACAGATCATTTATTTAACATAGCATCTTTTAACGTTCTATGGAGAATGGTCACAGGTGGTGCTCATTTTGCTCATAACGATTCAAAAATGTCACAGCTTGTAGAGGTTTTGAATAGGTAAATATCACTCAATCCATATTAATTAAAACACATTGTTCTAACTTGCTTTTTCTAAAACCTATTTTAATGCAAAATAATCAGAAATATGGCACTCGGTGACGGTGCAAAAGCAGCATTCTTCATGCCATGGCTATCCAAATATATTCCATGGTTCATTGGATGGAAGAGATATATTCAGGATGCTAACTACATTTTTGACTTTTGGATGAACTTTGCTGAGCAAGCAAATAATCCCGATACAACTGATGGGTTTTTGCATTCATATTTTACTAAGATCAAAGAATGTGATGACCCATCCTCTAGCTTTTATAAATCTAATGGAGGTGAATAGGATTTATATTCATATAATGTTGTGCAACGTACAACTGTGCTCCTTGTACACTGCTTCTTGCTTGAGCAATTAAGTAGCAACTAATTATTGTTTTCTATCATATCAAGTACAATCATTAGCTACGGTGCTTCAAGATATATTCATCGCTGGTACTGAAACTACTGCCGTAACTTTACAATGGACTTTTCTGTACTTGGCTGCTTTCCCTTCTATTCAAAAGAAAGTTGCAGACGAAGTACAGCGGAACTTTGGATCGGAAAATTTACCCACTCTATCAAATATCTTAGGAAGGTATAAAATGTTATTTTCATTCATATTAAGTTTTCGTACACCATACTTTTATTTATTTATTCCAATTATTTATTCCAAAAGGTTACCCTACACCGAGGCATTTTTAAAAGAAGTACTCCGTTATAGTACATTAGCCCCATTGGGAATGCTGCATTGTACAACCCAAGACGTTCTATTCCACGGCTTCTTTATTCCAAAGAATACGATTGTACAAACGAATGTTTGTGCAGTTCATTTTGACAAATCTTATTGGGAAAATCCACAGGAATTCGACCCGGAACGGTTTTTGCAACCGGAACAAAATACAAACGGCTTTACAAATCGCGACGCATTTATTCCATTTTCATCAGGAAAGCGGTCTTGCCCAGGAATGGAGTTAGCAAAACAAACTTTGTTCCTTACAATTGTATCTTTGATTCAGAAATTTGATGTTCGGATTGACTCCACAGAAAAATTAGAATTGCGACCAAAGATTGGAGTTTCAGCAACACCATATCCCCATAAATTGATGTTTATCAGCAGGCGTTTTAACAAATATAATGGAAAGTGATTTCTTGCGAGAATCGCGTCAATCGCAAACATAGGAAATATATTACTCAATGTATGTTCTTCACTAATCACTTTTGCATTTTTCGATTTCTGATGAAGCACCTAACAACTCCTTGCGAGATTATAAATACAGACGATTTTGAATAAGCCAAGCTAGTAAATAAAGAAGTAGAATAAAAAGGATAAATTGTTGTGTTTGTGTCTAGAAATCAGGTCTTTAATAGTTTATAATTTCCAACTTTTATAACTATGAAATAACGTATACGCATAATTTACAGCCTTATATGAAAAAGATACATCAATTCATCGCACAACACACAAGAAGTATTTCATTAAAAAAATTAGTATACTAATGAAAAGGCTCATCGTTTGGTAAAAGTAAATTACTATTTAACAAGTCGCGCTAATGTATCGAATATTATCGAACCTTATTGAAATTGACTTTTCACGTATAGTATGGGGGCTTCTTGACAGTAATACCATGTTCATTAAGTACAGGAATTAGATCCTCCATTGTCAACGTGTACTTCTTGTCCTTTACTTTGGTTTTTGTTGGAGTTGCTTGTCCTTTCAATTTACAGTGAGTAAAAGCTTCGTTTACAATATCTGAGATAAATTTCTGAGCAGCAAGGGACAATAACCGCGACATTCTAGGATCCGTGGACTCAAATCCAGCCATATGCAGATAATGATTTGCCACCGCATCTGGGATCTGGAACAAATTAATTTAACATTATTACTAACTCTTGCATTTTATTTATTTCCTTTGTAAATCCTGTATAGAAATTACCGTGGGTGAATAGTCTTCCAACTGCATTAAGAGATCTGAAAGCGCAAATCCTGATGTATCAGAAGCGGTTTCTCCGGGAGAGTAGGAATAGCCAGATGCTCCTGCTCCAGATGGGGATGATTGATACTGAAAAGAGGCTGCTGGAGGCATATCTACCTTAACCTCGCCATCACTTCCGACTCCTATTCTAGCAGCAACTGGACTGCTGGCAATATTAGCCCCAACAGTAGGGGTAAACATCAATGGTGTACCTGGAGTTCCAGGAGTATAAGCCATTCCAGGTGTTGAAGGCGCCGAGATATCCATTGGTTCACTAACAGGACTGGGATTAATATTTTCCATCTAGATACATTCAATAAAAACATCATCATTAACAAAGCTAGATTTGAAATAGTTTCAACTATATTGTTTGACTGCACCAAATTCAGGACTTCAATCTATAAAACTATGCATTAAAAATTATCTTACCTTAATATTAAATTACACCGCACAAAGTTCGTCCTTCTTCAAACTGGCAAAAACTATAACACTACTACCAAACAAACTGATTTTCTTTTCACTATGTATTTTAATTTCAGTACTAATAAATTGCCAAAAATCAAATTCGTCGTCGTCGTCTAACGATAATTACGATAATACATTTTAAATAAAAGAACGCATTTACTCTAGTTCTACCCAGCTGAGAAGGACTAGAGTGATAAAAAACATTTACCACGTCCTTGTTAGTACAATGTGCAATGCAAAATACGACATAAACAACTCCAAGTGTTACTTGGGTTTGTATGCGCGTATGATAACATGATAAAGAGCAAACAAGTTGTCTGCGAAAACACACATTTTAAGATTAGCGGTATCCCACTTACATCGGTTTTCCATCATTTGTACAAACAGAACAGAACAAGAGTGTGTTCATTTTACACAAGTACATATTCATCATTCTAAACATACACAGTGTGCATATAAAAATATACATTTCACAAAATTTGAGGGAATACGCAACGTGCACGAGATGTGAGATTTTGTTCACATCTCAGAGCACACAGGGAATATTGAGATGGAACAAGTTAGAAAAAACGCTTACGATGCTATCTTCAGGATAAACCAGAGGACAGAACAAGGCTTTCCACTTGAGAATATGTTCGTCGGATCACATCGACATCTCACCAAATATAATACCACGATTCATCCGGTCGGAGGAGCTGAGTATGGTGTAGAGAAGGCGAAGGTTGTCTGCTTAAAAAAGCTTCTACATCACAGAATCATCGTCACAAAACTTGTAGTTTTTTCCCAGCCACACCCGGCTCTTACTTACTCCTCCGGCTCATTTTGTACATAACCATATCATGCAATAATATTGCACTGTGTAAATAGGTATGTATACCATCAAATTCTGTCCACCACACACACCAATTTTTACAATCAACAGCTTTTACACGGTGTGTGCTGCTGTCCTCCTGAGTGTGTGCACACAATATTCACACAACACATTCCATAACCACACTTTTCATTTCTAGCTGTCGTAGTTTGCTCTGACTCAATGTTCCATGATAAAATGCCTTCTTCAGTTGTCAGACACTGAGAAAAGAGAGCTCTTCTCTTTTTGTTTGTGAGGAATGGGGGGATATGTAGCTGTGTTCAAGTGTAACGAGAACACGATACTTAAGTACCTTACCATTGTCATGTCATTGTGTTTGCAAAATGCTTTCAGAAATATGACAATTATGAGGACCATATACCTTTATGCCATGAACTTCGTATTTCCTGTCGATCTCTAAGAGTTTTGTATAACAGTATAACATGCAAATATCCTATTACATTTACATTAACTTTGATACGGTTTGGTCAATCATAATAAATTTTATCGGTGCAGTACACTCTTACGTATAACTGTAATAATCTTCGATAAAGTTGCATAAACGGGAAACAAAATCATATTTGCATTTTACTCGTATATATATCCTTTGATTGATTTATAATAATTTAATATTCAAAAAATGCAATAAATTATTGTGCGAAACAAAGAGCTCGCAAGAGGATTGCTTGGATAATAAAATCATATAAAATTGTGCATAGTCTCAAAAATGCTAAGTCCTTAGCAATTTCATGAAACTGTTAACTGATGTTTGTATTTTGTATTCAAATTGGAATTTCTAACGGAACAAGTTTTCTTATTTACATTTATAATTAGCTTAATTTGAGTGTCTTGGGTCATATGCATAAGTGTACTTTCACGTTGCTTTCATGCAATCGTTCATGGATGAGTAATACACATTCAATATACATGAGCTGAACTAAATAAACTTCTACGTGACATTACTATAAATTGACTATTTTACTATTATTTGCTCACAAGGGTACAGTCAAGTACAGCGTGGTCGTGGTCTAGCCGGAGGAGGGTTGTGAAAAGTACGTCTGAAACAGGAAAGAAAAACTGTACGAAGGATATGAATGACGTGCAATTGCATTTAAATTATAGCAAATATGTCAGTCAATCGTATGCGTTTGGTGCGATATTGTCTGACGGAACGGGTTTGGAATCCATTTGAGTAGATTATACGTATAAGAACTTTTGCATGTAAATGTTAAATACAAATATGCAAACATTGAAAGAATTGTTAGGTATATTCGTTCTTTCATCATTTTCATATTACCCTTCAACCATAAACTGTCAGTGCTTATATTGTATTGTATGAGTAATTCTCTAACATTCGAGTAAATACACTAGTCTTGCTTGACTTGATTGACCATGCAGGTTGCAGGACAAAATACAAGAACCGCGTTGAATTTGCTGGACTGCCTAAATTAGTTCATCCTTTCACATCTATAATTTCAATGTGAGTGAGAGCATATAGTGGATCAGAAGCAATGCTATGGCGTATTGTAGTTTACAAGGCTCATTTTACAGTGCGGTAAGCAATTGTGTGCATTCGATACATAAAAGTAACTTCAAGGAAAGTTGTGCCATAAACGTATCATTACTAACCTATTGTATTGCGTGTACGATGATAATGGGTGTGAGGATATGACATGAGTAACCAATAATGCAACTTCTTTGTTGGCTATATGTCCGAATAAACTTTCATTGGAAAAATTCATAAAACTTTATAAGCTTGGAATAATTATTATTAGGTACTCAAAGCAGCGAATCATTGGCAAATCCGAACATGAAGTTTCTGTCAAAACTGAAAATGCCATTTCCGTTTTTTAACCCTTTTTCATATCCACCACTTTCACGTTTTTTAGCTTCAATAGTTTATTGAAATAAATGGAAAGAAAGCTAGGATCCGCATCACAACACTTGCATATTTGCATCATGCTTGCCTTGCCGTACAAGTTGTGTGCCTCTGTGTATCACTGAGCTGAGGTGATATGAAGTGAACTCTAGTCTGGCAAAGTAGATTCACGATTGCACAAATACATATTCCTCTTTCTTACCACCATCAACCCTTTATGTGTATGTGTATCCTTTTTTCAATCAGTCAGATAAACCTGGTGTGTGCATATACATAACCTAAATCGACAGGCTCTTCTATTCTGTGGTTGCTTCGCTGGCTCCTTTTACTAGTAGAATTCCTGCCTGATACTATACACATCGTTTCTACCACTGCTGTTGAAAACTGAAAAGCTAACATAATTGGGAATGGGCGACACGTATTGTGTGTATGTGTTATTTTGTTGCTACTACTTCTCCCAAGATGTAGTAGTAATATATATGTATTTATGTGTACATATACCAAAGTACACTTGTACATAACGATTAACAATGTTATGTATAATGCATCTCTATGCTTTTATTTACATTTCAATGTACATATACCCCTTCTAACAAATCTGCCTTGAGTACTTCTGCTTTACTTACAACACAACTTGAACAAAACAGATAGCTTGGTTTTGCCTCTATCCTCTGTGAACAAGCAGAACTAGAGACTACTCAGGCTTGACATTATATGCACGGAAATAATGTATCCATGCGGTATGGTAAAAGAAGCAGGATGACAATGACTCGTATAACTATGACTATGTATAAGAAGAAAACTATATATAATAATATATGTACGTAGTATGAGCAAGCTTTTACTTTACTTGCTCCTGCTCGTCAGTACAGCAATTTAATGTTGTAGTTTTGTATCTTACAATTTTACTCCTACCTTTTCTGCTGAATATTCTTTTCAAGGCATAATACACATCACTAAAGTTGTGTATGTAATGTAAGTATGTATATGTGAAGGAAATATATATCCCGAACTCAACATTATCTGGTAGAATTTTATGTATGTTCTACTTATACACATACAAAAATACAATGCCTGTAATACACTAAAGAGCATACAGAAAGTGATGGAAGACAGGAGAGATGCTATCAGAGGAGTAGTAAAACCCTTTCCATATAGCTTTTTTGGATATTGCACTAATATACTATGGTATATAGCCGTGGTATCATATAGTAGCTTGGAAAAAAGCAAAAATGGTCCTGTTGGTTGTAAAGTTGTAGGAATTGGAAGTGAAAGAGATAGAGGTAGATATTCATAAACTTTCCTCGACAAAGTATTATATATTACCACCACCACTACTCCTAAACTATTGAAGTAATCATAATAATAATAAAAAAGTGAGTAAACCACCAAATATATACTAAAAATCTGCCCATTTTGTCCATGCATATTATTATTCTTTTTTTACTGTATGTGACAGATGTAGAATTTTTCAAGAGGTGGTGACCACAAAAATATATTTATGCTGTTTCCTCTTCAGCATAATAGTATTCGAAAATTGTGCTGTACTTGACTGTAGCGTAAATAAATTAGTCCGTTGTGTTCCCCCTTTTTAATGGTGTAATAAATTTGCAAGGAGTGTATTTAAATACAGAATTATAAACTTATTCGTCATCCAGCTCCGGCTTGCTTGACTGACTGAGGCTATTACTGATTGTGAGTAAAAAGGAAGTTTATGTGACCGGAAAATTTACGACCTCACTATTTTCAACATTTTCAGGGAGACACATCCTTCCGAATTCCCACCAATAGTTATCAACAAAGTCAAATTGGAGTAATTTAAAATAGCCAGCATCACAAACTTATCATCTCACACTAAACAACATTGAGGAGCATAAGGATATTACTTTGGAGGAATCAAGTTTAAGTGGTTTTCACTATTTTTGTCCCTGTAGTAGTGGTAGTGTCTTCACACTCAATCTGTCTCTTGTGTATACAGTAATTTCTGGAAGTGCATCGGGGGTGCGACCAAAGCCCCGTTAGTATCGGCTGTCAGTTAATATAATATTATATGCAATACGGAAATAGTGCGAGCAAAACAATCGCGTGAAGTTTTTCTTTAATTTAATTCTTTTTTTATTAGTTTTTCTTTTGTGATTTACTACTTACTACCTAAAGTAGATTCCCTTGGGGTTTTGTACCTGTCAGTGATTGAACTGATTCTGAATTTTCATCACATTTCCTCCAACTCGGACTTGGTAGGTCACTCACTTCTCAATTTACTTACGTCAACATTCAACTAATTAGTAATTGCCAATCATCAAGCAATTAAGCTTTAAAAATGCAACTATGATTGAAATTGCCCATGTGTATTTAATTACAACTATATAACGAACGATAAACGACCAGTATTTAATTAATACTTTTGGTATTGCTTAAATTTGTCCAAATTCATACTGAATTATTGTATTGTATTGCATTCATTATTGTATGCAATTGATAAATGGACTCCAGCACTAGTAACTACTTTTTTAGTGCAGTACGCGAAATAATACAAGATATTCCGCAAATATCAATCAAATTTCCTACAACCTATAAGGCTGAGCTGAACAACTTGCGTAAAGTATCGATGTACTGTTGACGTCGTATTGACAGGAAATATATATATAAATGCAACAACTATTTGACACGCAAATTTGTGACTGATCGGCGTACGTACCGCCATAGATCGTAGATGAAAGTAGTAGTATTAACCTAATTTAGGAACCGATACAGATCAACTTAAAATGCAACAAGTATTTGCTTTTGCTTTTGGTATTTATCGTTATTTCTCGTGCTTAACTAAACGTCACAGCCGACAATAAATGTTACCAATGACCAATATAAAATAAATGCAAGCTTACAGTCAGTTTTATATTCCTTAATTCCTTCATGAGGGTTGATAATACTCAATATAGGATAGTAGGTGTGTGTTTGTAAATCTATGTATAAAAAATTAAAACGAGGAAACATGGACCCGCCATTAATTTGGGAAAATAAACAATCACTTAATATAATAATGAACGAAACGTTTGTAAGCAAAAAAGGATTCATTTATTTAAGAAGTAGAGCAACTGCTTCACATTCACTACCCACGTAAATAAACGTAAATGTTTTAAAATGTTTTGGTGC
This sequence comes from Sinodicranocentrus sp. ZH6, assembly GCA_027743935.1. NCBI lineage: Eukaryota > Metazoa > Arthropoda > Collembola > Entomobryomorpha > Entomobryidae > Sinodicranocentrus > Sinodicranocentrus sp. ZH6. The sequence continues at coordinate 10,978 of JAHZNA010004387.1, forward strand.
AAGCGAATTTTTTTACAACCAAAGAAACTGCGAGTCCTGCGACGGTCAACTCTCCGCGAACTTTACTCTGAGCAACTTTTTCAGTGGATATATTTTTTACCGGCAATATTAATGCATGAAAATGAAGTATTTGTGTCGCTTTTTAATTTTGCTCTGTCGTTTTACTTTACCAGAATAAAATTAATGCATGATTCAAATTCCAACAGATAACAACAATCCACCTGTCAGAGGACTTCTCCATATTTGTTGCAGACATCACCAGAAACGCGTCAATTGTTTTCTCCTTGACCGATGCACAAATTTACCTCCTGTTAAGTTGAAAAAGTTGTACAGTGCACGAAGAAAGTGGAAAGTAACGTATTTTTGAGAACCTTGGCTCAAAATATTTCAAAGTGGGAAATGGTGAGAGTCATAATTATAGTCAAGTGAAACGTGGAATGCATCTGGAAGTTTTACTGAAACCAGCAAAATAGTAAAATCTACTTTCCATCATAGCGAATTTCTTGGATTGGAGGAAGAGAGGAGAAGATACGAGAAGGAGTATTTTGGTAAGTTTGCTTGTAATTTTTGAAGCTACTAATAAGGTTATCTGGGCTAAATTTGTGAGTATTGTAGTTGGTTGGGTAGCATTAGTATATAGTCATTGGACTTTTATTAGTTCAATTTTTATTTTGAACCATTTTCGATCAAAAGTATGGATTATGGGTAGGTACGCTTTACTTGTACTTGTCGCATAGCGCGTATTTTTAATCTATTGAATTGAAGCATTATCCGGCAACTTCTTTTAACATTACTGTATTCCAATTTTGCGAAAATTGTGAATTAGCATGACCCTTAAATATGGCTGAAATATGAAATATTGTTTACTGGTTTGACTAGTGGTATAGCAATATAGCATGAGTAATGTGTGTAATTTAAATACGATACATTCGCCAAATCTATCGTATCAAAAAATTGGGATACGTTGCACGTGAGGCACATATACCGGACCGGACATGGCTTGATACCTGCAGTAGTGAAGTAAAAGTTTTTCATAATAACTAGTTAGTTGCAGTTCATACTTCATATACCCAAGCATTCATGTTGGCTTTTTTGCTCCGCTCCAATATTGTTAGATGGCATATCGTTGCAGTACAGTATAGTACAAACCCCGAAACTTAAAACTTTCTCTGCCTAAGTATACTCCTCATCAAAATTGAAACGGTAAATTACCGTTTGGAAAGTTGAGTTATGAGGCGATATGAGTAATATTATGATATTACGTATTGCATCATTGTTGAAAAAGAAAGTCGGATTTGGAAAGTCCCTTACATTGTGCAGTGTAGTAAATTTAGAGTGCTGTTGTTGTACATGTCTACGGCTTAAACTGTATGGTCCGGTTGTCCTGGAAGGAAGGAGTACTACTGCCCCTGCGGTTGCCAGAGTTGTAGGTATCCCTTTTCCAATTCTTTGATTCTCCCTTCTCACACGCAGCAGTATAAATATTTCGACGTACATACCTTTTATACATGTAATAACCAACTAATGTAGGGTTTCATCTACTCAATCTATTTCGCATCTCTTCTTATTCCGAAATGTTTCACAAACTGTGCAATACAACGGGCATTAAGCTGGTGTTTGTTGAATAAAGTGGAGTATAGCAGTTTGGGAACTTTTTCCCTACTCATGTCAAGCCAAGCCGAACATTTGAGTAGGCATGGCATAACATGTATGATGTATGTACGTTCCGTGGCTCAAATCGTAACTGGCTTAATGCTTTTACCTCGACTTAGGTGAGAAGCTTTACTTTCCCCAAGAATCGGAGTAGTACAAATAAAACTGCTTACACACACGTACAATCAGAATGCCTGGAATGGTTGGATTGACACACGAGCAATGGGATATGCCGAGGCAGATATTAGAGGAAACATGTATGTTTATATTGCTGTTGGACATGACTATAGTCGTCGTCGTCATATCAGACTTCTATGGTTATTTGTTAGTAGGGACGTACCATTTATGCTTTGCCTAGTAAAACTTGAACATCGTGTAGTATGCAATGCTACTACAACTACTCTACTGTCGACTCCCTCTCTTGTTGTTCCATTTCTAAGTAAGAAAGGGAAAGTAACAGTTTTAGACAGCACAAACGGCACAGTAGCATTTCAAGAATGCATTCGATTCAATCTTTCTGTGAGTTGATTCTAGTTTAGCGTTGCGTTTGTTTTCTTTCCTTTCCTTCCTTACAAGTCCTGATTCTACAAGCCAAATCAGTGGATAAAGGTGGAGGAAAAGAAGGGAGAGTATAGCAGCAACAGAACACTACTGTCGGCTCATGTATCCACGTAGTTGTTGGCGAAGAAGTATCACACACAGCACCTCGGTTATTGTTAGTTTTATGTTGTATAAGGGATTTCGCCGAGTTGTGTGATACCCGTCTCGGAAAGCTCGGTCGGTATGGTATTCGGTCGGATCGGGCGGTTGGTTGTATAGGAATCAAGAGCGAGTTAAAGTAGATTTCCATCTTGTTCTATGTAAAACGGACCTTTCCTTACTCCCGTATACCATTGCTCGCCATATTGATAGCCGGACCTCTCTTCACTTGCTTTCCTACATAAAATCAGCTCCACAGTGTATTGCTGTCACTGGAAACCTACCCTTCTCACGTTCTTGCTATTTGGTTACGGTCTCGATATTTCAAAGAACAGACACCTCCTTAGTTCCTCTTCGTCTATAGTAATATTAGTGAAGAGCATCGTCAACTTTATTGTTTATGAGAGTTGAGGTGATACACCGGTGTTTAAATTTTACTTTTCCAATTGGATAATCTTCACATCCTTTAAATATTGCGGAGAAGAGAGAGGTGAGTTTTGTTATTGTGCAATCCTATATTCCGGGTTCCACCTCCACGGGAAATTCCAGATTGTGCAAACAAGCATCGCATTGCATTGTTTTAGAAAAAGTACGTATGCATATTGCATACATATAGTTGTATGTCGGTGTCAAGTGATTACGGTTTTTCATACGAGGAGGTGTGTATCGTGTAAGAAGGTGAATACGTGCCACTGCAAACGTAGGTACAGAAAGAAGAATCAAATCTTGGAGGCTTTCTTGTTGATCAGTGTTTATAGTGGTAATGATAAACAACAAGGCTTCAATTTAATTGAACAGTTACAATTTAATGAGAATGGAACTAAAAAAATGTCTAGTGAACTAATGCAGAAAGCCACAAGTTATTGAATGCATGTAATTCGAGACCTATTCATCTCAAGTTTGAGTTCATCATGCATATTACCTGAAATGTATTTTATGTAGCTGAATCACCTGTAGAAATGAGATAAGGCAATGATAACTTGTTATTTGATGTTCTAATATAATGAATCTTTGTGATAAAATGAGCTGAAAAGTGTAGTTATACTTGACTGATTTAGCATTCTCCCGCTAGGTTAAAGTGTTGATTAGTGAAAGTGGAGTATCATAATGCGTGCATACTGCATACATATAACTTTTGGGAGAAAGATTGTCTACATATGAATTCAGTTACACTTACAGAGTAACGTCATCACAATCATTTCCGATTGCTAGTTTACATACCCCACTTGTGGTGTGAGGGTATGGTTTTTATGTACATAAGACGTCATTAATGTATCGTACAAATCGATCCTGTGAATAGCCAGAAGTTCTTTACTATTTACAAATTGAAAATCATCAGTTCCTGGGAGTTTACAATGGTTCTTTGACTGATACTCACTTCTTCTGGGATCATTATATATTCACCTTGTGTCCTTGGACATAGAAGGTAACTTTTCAAGCTTGTCACGCTTGCATTTTACTTGAATCATGGTCATGAAAACTCCAACACATAGCTTTACAGTACTATGGTAAATGGTGAAGACTAATCAAATGAATCATTCACTCCACTGTCTGTGCTTTCAATTACTAATTCATAATTCCTATGCTTTCTATTTTTACCACATTACGAGGATACATGAATTATAATAGCGGTAACAGATGCTCTACTCATTATTTCATGGTCTTTACTTTATATTTATTTACCCAGAATCATCACATCACGAGCAATGAGCATGTACCAGTGTACCTCAGTTTTCGGAGTATTCGGTTTGTATTGTTACTATTGTTTACAATTAGGAGTAAACAAAAACAAATTCAATGATTTTCAGGTACTATAAACTATTTCAACAACGGAGAGAACGCACGTGATAACTGTTGCAAAATTCTGAAGCCCTTTATACAAACGAACAATTATTCATGAACTAAAACTTCGTTATTTACCGATTTCGATCGAGTGACGAATAGTCATGCAACATATTTTAATGTACAACATTATTAAAGATTATATGCTAATGAATGATTCAAAATTTGCTTGGGATTGTAACTTTAAGAGAGTTGAGAGGGAGAAATCTCTTTTCCGTAAATATTCCTTTGGATCATAAGCATAACTGTTTTTTATTTAAGTATTGTATTTAGTTTTTAGTTCGTGCTCGACACGAATATAAGACTATTTAGCCCGTCATTTGTCTTATCTCGCTCTACTAAAACAACCACTTAATTCGCGAAACGCTTCCTGAGACTTTTTTCTTAGGAGGAATCTTTTGTATGTGGGATTATAGGCAGAAAGCAATATCTATTCTCAAAGTAAACAGCACGTTGCATAATATATTGTTTCATGGGAATTACTTTATATACTATGTATAATCATGTATATATAAATATACCAGTTCGCACGTTGCTTGAGAAAATACTGATGCTGTCTGCTTTTTTTAGTATTCTATATAATGGTGACCCATGTCATGCAGAATGCTATGGCTGTATAATGCCATGTCAAGAATTTATGCAGAGTGGTAACAGGTTTTGGATTGATGGGACTTGGCTTGGCACTCTTGACAGTGAACATTTAATGTTGACGAATAAATGTCCAATGAACTTCTATTTACTTGTGCATATCACGTTTGATATAACCATGAATATAACATAGCAATCATCATAGCATAATAAAAATATGCATACTTGTAGTGTAGTCATAAGAAGCAGACTGGAACTGAAATATTGCTTGGCTGGAGCGGATTTTTATGTATCAAGGGTAAATACGCTTCCTCTTGCTTGGTTGACTAGCTGACATAAACAACGTTTATAGTCTTATTGTTACACTAGATTTTTTGCTGAAACATTTATTTTGTGTTGGTTGTGTGTGTTGTGGCTAAGTTCATCCTGTACACAATACCACGAAAAGTGTGATATGCCCTTTTTAAGCTGTACATTTACCCACATAGTTTTCATTATGTATGTGGAATGGCGATGATGCATACTTACTCAGGCATGTCTTGGTATTTATATTCTTGATTTCTTTGTGTGATGTCCGTTAGTTGATAATGTTCTGCTTTAGATTTCATAATTCATATTCTCTGCAAACGTCAAACTAGCGTTTTTTTTATTAAACGGGCATAAGGGCATCGCGCAACGTTACACTTACGCATAAATGATCGTTGGTTTAAGAGAGAACAGTTTAAGCTAAGAAAAGAACAATGATAATCCAATGATCAATATTAAAGGTCTCTGTGATAATCTGTTTCTGTCATCGTCATGTCGTTTGATTTCAATAAGTGAATGTGTAAACGCACTTTAATTAGTGGCATTCAGAAGTAATGTAACTATGTGGATGTGGTAGAATGTGCACATCAGTTTTATGACATTGAACCGAAGATTTGGTTGTCTGTGATAGGTGAGCACAAGTCACGGAATGGTGACAGCGCAACGGAAGCGAAGAGCGTAACGTGATGATCATCACCCGAAAAATGGTGCTGGTGCCATATGATTAAGAAAAAAGTGCCACGCTAGCAGGGGAAAAGAAAGTCATATTTAAACAAAATTAATTATTTATATGCGCACCACATGTAACAATGCCACTGAAGCAGTGTCCTGTAAATGTGTGGAGAGAATAAGCGTTTTTATGCACAAGTGATACAAACGAGGAAACAAAAAGGAAGAAATTGAAGAACTACTCACTTCAACTTCTTACTACTTCTATTACCACTACACTCCTCTTTCCAGCTTCCAGGCTCATTGTGAGTTTATTACGAACGGCCGCAAGCGGTTTGGCGATTGCTGTATTTATTATTCTTCTGTTCAAGTACTAAGTGGTGACGTGAGAAGGAAGTTTATTACAAAAGAGAGCACAAGGGGCTGGGCGGAAAAAACACCACCTATCTCGCCTCTCCATCTCACAGAAAGAAGGCTCCTCTTAAAACATTTCTATAGCGTATGAAAATCTTGACGGGAAGTCTGGAAAGTTGACTGTGACTGTTTGCTAGACTTCAAGTTTGTGCTGAAGTTGGGAAGATTACCTTGCTGGTTGCAGGTAATTGATTTGTTATACTATCCGTTCTCTGCCAGTCTTTCATTTTATTATCTCATAGTAGTAAGTAGTACTCCCTTTTCGTAGACGCTGTGGGGCTTTAGTAGTCATCGCAAAGTCAAGTAGGGAAGGCATTGTTTATCACAACAACTGAATTGAATCCTTGCTTAATCTCATTTTATAATAGGCATGTGTTGTCGCTTCATGTGAAGTGCTAACTGGCACAAAGCAAGCTGTGAGAATGCGGACAGCATAGAACAGAGATTGTGGCATTCGACGAGAGTCATATTATATTATGTGTATGCATGTACGCACACACTAGTTTTGAGTACATTGTCATCTCATCCACCAGGTAGTAATGTTCGCGAGTTCACGTTTGGGAATAATGTTTATCATGCTGGTGTGCATTCTTACTTAAAGTGGGAGAAGAGGAACTCTTTCCGAGCAGATATTAAGAGATCAATATGATTTCAGTTCTTTCATCTGGAAAACTCCAGGATGTGTGTATGGTTGCGCCTATGCCTATCGGTATACATACGTACCTATGGATAGTAATTCTGATATGGAATGGAATGACTATGCCTCCTAATATTAAGTAAGAAACAAAGCATTTTTGTCAGTAACCGAAACACGTACGTTTCATGTCTTCTTGAGATGGAATCGGAGACTACAGACATACATAATACATTCTTTTTCCTTCTGGTGTTTTTGAACTAGCTGTCTAGCTGTAGCGTGAGAGTGGCTTGCTCTTGTTAAGAAAGTTGGAGTAGGTATCCATGATTTCCAAGAACTGATTTCTTGGAAGGTTCGGCAAAGGTTTCTTCGAAGATGGATAGACCAAATCAACCATCGCAATAAATATTATTGCCTTGTATGTACAACAAGTGGGAATGCAGTTCAAATGGTTCCGATTGAATAAAAAATGCACACGAGAAGGAAAGCATTATTATCTTCTCGTGATCGCACCACGGTTTCGTATCATTCATTTCCATCAAAAAACACTCAAGCTAATACTGATAACAGTGATAACGTGAAAGATTGTTGTATGTATCGTATCGTATCACAACACAAGAACCGCTGATGAATTGTGAGCATTACACAGTACCGTATTGAAACTAGAGCGGTATTTAAATCTTCGATTCATTTTGAAATATGGACTCAAACGAAAACGAAACCAACCAATCATACTACGACGGTGAAAGAAATCCTTTCCGTATGGATTTAACATTCCATTTAAAACCGAAATCGTGCACTATCAATTAATGTATCTCAAATTGTACATGCTGACCAACTATCTAAAACTATTTGTTGCATTGAATTATAACATTGCAAGTCGTACTTCACCCCTTTGCCGCACTTAGGTATTATTAAACTACATTTCTATTCCAATAACAATCACAAAAGTGAAAATGCAGGTAGCTACTGGTTTTGTATTCGCACTCGCTCACTGTCAACTGTAATTTATAAAACTGAAGTAGCGTCTCAGGTGTCAAGTAGGTCAAGAGTGTACTTACTTGCATCTGTCATTCAAGTAATTGGACTTGATTTTTCTCTATACGTTCGCACAAGACGGGGCTACTACAGTCAGACCGACATGAATCGAATAATAATAGCTATTATCATAGCATTAAAGGATATGATATGATTCATAATATTATATTACATTGGTTTTTGGGTTGCTCCCAAAATAATCCAAAAATCTATTTCAACGCAATGAACTCAAATTAATCTGCTAATTGTTGGCTGTTTGTTGACATCTTAGCATTCTTAGCTGTTCTGTGGGTGCTTATCGGACGCAGGACGAATGCATAAAGATCTTATGTCAGACATTTTGTTTGGTTCTGTCTGACTCATTCGCTTTGATAAAATGTACATTAGAATTACGATGTATCTATAAAAAAGTTAGCCAGTGTTCCTTGTGAAATATGGCAAATCTTTATATTTTTCAAATAACCAAGGAAAACATAGGAGCAACCGGATATCAGAGTGAAAGTCATATCACAATTATCAGTGCCGAGAACAAAACTTTATAGGCTCGCTTTTACCTTGAAAGTATAGACACCAACCAACCAACTTCTGGAAAACCCCTCTGCCCACATTTAACTGTCGTGTCGTAACAGACGGATATTATGGACGTTGTAACTGTAATGAAGTACTATAATATGCAGCTAAACTTACGCTGTCGACCAGTCTGATACAATAGTTTAAAGGATACCTTAATTAGTAAGCGGAGTTAGGTGAGGGGTAATGAGAGTTGAAACAAGAATTAGAAAACAATTCCATCTTTTTATCAGTGAATTACAATCACGAAGAGAAGCGCTCAGTAAATTGGTGAAAAGCGATGTGTGTTAAAGTGTGTTTGGAGTAAGAATGATGCTTGGATGCTTCAGATGTACATAATAAAACACATTACTTACTGCTTTTTTATATTCTCCGCCCTCTGCCCACTATTCATTGAATTGACTACGTATTATGTTAAGTGAAGTGACACTCGAATCTAGACTAAAAAGACAAATTACAAAGAAAATTCCTTGTGATTGCGGGTGTCATGTGTCGTAGTAAAATTCGATCTGTTTAGCAGTTTCTTTTATGTTTTGTTCATAAATCTAGCTTTTTAGTATGAATAACTATCCAGTTACTTTTGCGTTTGCGTTGCTTTGTAGTAGATTATTCATATCATAGTTTATGTTTCATATTACTCACATACACGGAAGTACAGTGAAAAGTGCGTGTCGATAAATGACATGACATGCAATTTTCATGAAGTCAAAACACGATATAAGTATAAAAAAATTATTGTGTGAAGTTTGCCCCGTCGCGAGCAGTAGCAACTGCTCTACCTGTAACTGTAACACTCCCCAATAATTACCAGTTGATACATTGATTCTTCGCGTGGTTTACCGTATGGATTGTCTTGCTTAACATGTAGGCGTTTTGTTGTAAATTACTGTTGTGAAAAAGAGCTATGTTGGCGTTGGAAAATTGGTTGAAAAATCAGACCGAAAGTATTTATAAACCTCGTCCGAGTTCCTCACCGAGAGAGCGTGTGGATTATTTAAATGAAAGGCTTCAACAATTAAGGTTGTAGTCATTTCCTCCAAATTACAGTGTGGGTCATTAACGTTATCCATGGTTGTGAGTTTCTCCTTCGCAAATTGTGTCTTAAAGCCATGTATGTCTGCCGCACTCTAAATATAAATTCTGTAACTCTGTTTTAACAACTGTGCTTTACACTGATGCATTGTAGTGCAGGTAAAAGGACACCAAATTTTATTCATCAGCCAATTATGCGAGAATTTGTTTTGCTCTGCGGTGCTTAAGGTTCGCTCAATACAGCTTGGTATGCAAAATATGCAAAAATAGAATGCCGCCTCGCGTCTGTTTGTCCTATCTATTCGTGGAGGGTTTGTATTATTTTATGGTTGAAAATGTCTTTAATTTTAACAGATCATCATAATCTTGTAAACATTCATAAAGACTCCCATCCCTTTATTCCCATTTCATGAATGTATATATTATACGTTCTAAAACATTATACATTAGGAGTAACGTACTACGCACGTCTCAATCCTACTTCACAGAGCGGCAGTAAAATTATTCTCTAATAAAACTATCATTGTCCCAGTTATCTAGTTTGTTATATATAGCACATTGTCATCAGCCAAGTTGTGTTTAAACATCATTTTGTACATATAATATTCCGTTATTGATAAAAGCGGTGTATCAATAATAGCAGTGTATGTATAGCGAACCTTTCTCTTGTAAAAGTTGCACAAAAGCAGTAACAGGTAGTGAGAGTATTTTTTCGGAGAGTAGGGATAGAGGCAAGTTAGTTTATTTCCTTTTATGGAGCTGAATTTACGAGCAGATATTTTGTAGGATTGTGCATGTACCTGGCTGTTATTATGTCTGTTTGGTCGAATTTGGCGAGTTATATTGAGAGAAAAGGGAGCCGGCTAAAACATGATGAAGATTCTGTGTGTCACGATCCTGGTTTGTGTCACAGTTTGCAACCTGTGTTCCTTACAATGTTTTCACTTCTCCTCTTTCTCTCAGCCTCTGGTACTATCCAGATAAAAAGCTTTATCAACAGTGGAAGCTCTTGAGCATTAACACGAGTGTAGTACTGTGTGAAGAGCTGAAACGAGCTAGGCTTGTCCTGCTACAACTAACAGGCTAGCCACTAAGCAAGAGTTATAAAGGGTTACATTGGTGGAGAAATAAGGAGAAAGCAGCACCAAGTCGAGCACTATATCATACGCTTATGCATGGAGGGCTAGTTGTAATAACAAAGTGAAAGTAGGAGCGAGTAGTAATAGTAATGTTATCAACAAGAAGGCCGACATTCGGTCGGGATCGCGTTGGAAGAAAGACGTCAGACCAGTGTAGATCAATACATGGTAGCCTTCTTGTTGGTTCCCCCTAGTCTTGCTTTTTTCGTGAACCGATTAAGCCTACCACCTCCTAATGTCTGCAAGTGCACAGCTAGTGTGGCTTGATGGTTTATTGCAAACAGGGTGATGAGAAGTAGAACTGGGAAGGGAAAAGATATTAAAACACAAGAAGCATCGGCGGAAGCCTCACCCTGGTCCTGTCTTGATTCTCACAAGCAGACTATATACTCCGAGCATGGGCATTACCCGCTGCATGGAAGCTCCCGATAGTTTCCGAATCGTACAGACTAAGAGACTCCAAGCATCCTCTTGTTGTGTCACCACAGTACTTTGCATATCTAGATGATGATTTCCAAGAGAGAGATCTCAGTCACATCTTCCCATCTCTGGTTGTGTAGTCTTTACCACAGTAAGAGATTCCTGAGCCGGCGCATTGTAAACAGGAAAAATACAATTGACGTCACGACATGACCCTTGACCTTTGTAAATTATAAGTTTTCTGTTATATTTGTTTTAGTGTTGGTTGTTCTCAGGTGTGGTTTCTTAACTTGTAAGAACCTGATATTTATATGGGGCACGTGTTGATCGATTTAATGTAGTAGTTGTCTTTTATATTACTACAACTGCTACTATTTCTACTACTACTATATCATATCGTCTTCGCGGTCGGTAAGGAATGGAATGCAGGATTTGAGGAACTACGCTTGTCGAATATTTGGGGAATGCGAATGTTGGGGAAAGTCAGTGATTTTATTGTCAAACTTTCGCCTCATGACTTTTCCAGGAACAAAAGGTCATACTGAAGGAGCACTGGATTTATGATAGTATGGAATGACGATAGGAAACTTGTCGAAAGGCAAATTTTAAGTAATGCAGCTCCGAGATGTTCATCTGATGATAATACAAGGGCTTGCAAAAGTGCTTCAATTTAATCATAGGAGTATTAATAGTTTTGTGTACTTTAACAAATTATTGAAAACTTCCGAAATGCTATGACTGAAGTCCTTATGATTACAGTTTACGTCTTTTCAATACGGAAGGTATTTATGAATTATGGATGGCTTTACTGCTTGGTTAGTGTGTAGTGCTAACATAACTATTTGCACTTGTTGCGAAAGCTGGTGGATTTCATTATGCCTTTGCTGTATCACTAGTTGTATGTATAATTGCATTTATGGTTCATGTGATTATTGAACACTCAATTATAATATGATAAATGTGTTATTTTACAGATCTGTGATCGCATCTCTGATTTTGGAGGCGTGCAAGTATGAATGAATTAGATAGCTTAAGACAAGAAGCCGAGACTCTCAAAAACGCGATCCGAGTAAGATTTTGTGTTTTATTGAAAATATTTACAGATTAATAAATATGGAATTGAACTAACTGAGTATTTTGAATAGGATGCTCGCAAACAAGCATGCGATACTACGCTTGTTCAAGCAACCGGAAATCTGGAGCAAATTGGCCGCATCCAGATGCGAACGAGACGGACGCTTCGGGGTCACTTGGCCAAAATATACGCCATGCACTGGGGGGCAGATTCAAGAAATCTTGTTTCAGCATCTCAAGGTAAGGGTGGTAATTGATTATCGATGATATAAGTAGTATTATGTACAATAGGACAACATAGTTTAAGTAACTACTCACAATAGTCTTAGTTCAGCAAGTAGGGAACCACTTGTTCATTGCATAAATTTCAAAATTGTCATCAACCTCAGATTCCTCGTATAAAGGTGACATATCATAAAGGATGTTGTTGAAAACATCGAATTCTGTAATGGCTCTTAATTGAAAGATGGTCACTTTCATATTCAGTCAGGCTTGCTTTGCATTCAATATTGGGGAAGAGGAAGGCTGAGTCACGCAAGTTCTTGTCATCACTGTCACTTGAAAGTATAACAATGTACCACCACTGGGGAACTGAGATCGGGATGTAGTCTTGCTTTCTAGTTTGCTGTATCATTTAGACATTGTTCTCGGCAATTTAGTTGCACAAATGTGTTCAATGTTAAATATCATACCCTGCTGTTCCAGCTAGTAAACGAACTTTATAGTTCAGCGTCATTCAAAGTGCCCCGTCTTCCAACGACTTCCAGTGTACGTAGTTAAGATGTTCATTATGGATGGCAAGAAAGAACAGAATAAATATTTGTGACATCATGGAGAAACATAGACGTAGACCACCGCACAAATAAATGCCTCATTTGATTCGCGTCTGGTAAGAAGATATCTTTTGATAGATGATTATGAAAATTTTTGTGACACTTCGACTGCCCAAGAGCTTGTCTTGATAAGACACTGTACACGAAGGACGGACGATTTGCGATGGCATCATAATGAAAGCAAATGCATTTTCTGAACTGCAATTGTACATCAGTAGGTGATCCTAACATTTCAAACTGCTAAACAAAAGTGATTTGGCAAATTTCATAATCGGATGTAGGATAATTTATGCACTTACATCAGCTTTCAAATCCAAGTCCTCCTTCGTCATTTCGTACTCCTCTGAGTACACTCCGGGATGCTTGGTAAGTAAATGTGCCTTAAAGTTCAGCCTTGAACCTTTTCCAGTGTTCCTAGTGGGGCAGTAATTACAAGAAATTTCGTTACCATCACGTGATTCTGTGTAGTGCCTCTTTAATGGATCAAGTGGGGAAATATTTGATCCGCCCATCATGAAAATTGACAAATCACGTCTTCGTTAGTGTTAATGTAATAGTTAGCAAATAAAATCACTTAGTTGTAATGAACTCTCCTTCTTGTTGATCAATCAAAACCAAACCTATCATTTGCACTCTTTTACATTTCAATTTATTATTATTTTCATTCATGATTGTGATTATGATTCATTATTAGATGGAAAGCTCATAGTATGGGATTCTTACACGACGAACAAAGTGCATGCCATCCCTTTGCGTTCAAGTTGGGTCATGACTTGTGCCTACGCACCCTCAGGCAGCTACGTGGCTTGCGGTGGACTCGACAATATATGCTCCATTTACAGGTAAATGAAAATAAAAATTAGTGTGTTGGGTGTCCGACAGTTACACATAGAAAGACATAGTTGAGTCCACTAAACAGGGTTATTGGATGGCATATTAGTTTGAAGACGAGGGAAGGTAATGTGCGAGTCAGCAGGGAACTACCTGGTCACACTGGTTATCTGAGTTGTTGTCGCTTCCTGGATGACAACCAGATTGTCACGAGCTCCGGCGATATGACTTGTGCACTGTGGGATATCGAGACCGGCCAACAATGCACGTCCTTCACTGGACATACTGGTGATGTCATGTCATTGTCACTATCTCCTGACATGAGAACTTTTGTATCAGGAGCCTGTGATGCTTCTGCCAAGGTATAAGTTTAAGCTATAAAGCTTTTCAAAAGTAAAAATGTTGAACAAGGCATGCTAATTATTTATTTAATGCTTTATATTTAGCTGTGGGACATCAGAGATGGGTTATGCCATCAGACTTTCTCCGGTCACGAGTCCGACATTAATGCCATAGGCGTAAGTTGCACACATTGATTAATTAGGTACCCCTTTATTGTGTAAGGTTCAAGTTGTAAATATTCATTTTAATTAAAATTTATAGTTTTTCCCTAATGGCTTGGCTTTCGCCACTGGTTCTGATGACGCGACCTGCCGTCTATTTGACATCCGAGCGGATCAAGAACTGGCCATGTACTCGCATGATAACATCATTTGCGGAATCACCTCGGTGGCCTTTTCTAAGTCCGGCCGCCTACTGTTAGCCGGCTACGATGATTTTAATTGCAATGTTTGGGACTCCATGAAAACAGAACGAGCCGGTAAGTGTAGCTTATCACAAAATATGTAATAACAATCTGTTATGTTGGCTTTCCGCCTTGATTTTCGTGAAAGTCGGTGACTAGCGCACTATGTTGATGATTTGTAATGCCTGACATGATTTGATAAAATTTTAATTCGCAATAAGCAACATATATACACACTAAAATTAATTTCCCATTTTGTAGGTGTTCTAGCAGGTCACGACAATCGCGTGAGCTGCTTGGGTGTTACAGAAGATGGAATGGCTGTAGCCACAGGATCTTGGGATAGTTTTCTGAAGATATGGAACTAGGCATCATATTAAAAATTATGAATTGTATTCAAATTGGAGTTCGTATAGCTAATTCATACCGTTATGTGACAGTGGTGTGCGCTTCTTTAAATTGTATTTGCAACCACACGCTTTTACCCATAAACTAGAAATTGTGTCAGTGGCCAAGTCCAAACAGTGCTGACTTGTGGGACACACATGCATGACTCCTTTGTTCATGATGCTCTACTGTCCCCTTAGGTATTAGGTATGTTAGGAATGTGTGTCCCCAAGCAAACTCCAAGTCCGAAACTAGGAGGTGAAGAGTTTTTATACGAATTCTATCATTATATAGCTCCCAGCTCGCTTTCCCTCCGTCTAACCGTACAGGAGTCATTCTCATCAACATAATTTATTAATAATTAAAAAAAACAAAGATGCTGCACTAGCCATGAGTTTTCTGATAAAAATATATTCCAAATCATTATTATTTATTGAGTTGGTTGCGAGCGCTTGGATTATGTTAACATTAATTAGAAGTAATTGATCGGTTGTATTAAGTGATGTAATTATTAAGATCATCTTAATAAGATTTGTTATTAACTATACAGGTGTAATTAGGGTATGTACAATACTAATAATATCATTTTAAGAACAAGATTTATTTAACCTCCCCAATATGTATAGCCCAAAGTGTAAGGCGTTTTCTTATGTATTAGCTGTTATGAGGAATAATTATTGATACAAGGATATAGGAACATTGTCGATCAGACAGTGAAAGATTTTGTTACATTCATGTGAAAAACTGTATATTACTGCCAGGTTGTCATACATAATGTATAAAATGTAGCACAAAATATCACAGTTTGCTTGCACATTAATCTCTTCCACGGTTGTTGTAAAGTCGCACAGGAACAAGCGAGAGGACAAGTAAACTTGCTTAGATTGCTTCGGAATGCTTGATGACTGCTTGAATGTTTTCTTTATTGCATGAAAACTATAATAATATTATGTTATCTAAACTTAGTGAAAAATGTTATCTAGCCAGTAATTATTTTGTATATAGAAAACAAAAATTACATTTTATCACGACTATATACATTACATTACGTGTTACAGTATATACAGCTCGATACATTTCTCCTATTATTATTATTATTATTATTATTATTATTATTATTATTATTATTATTATAATTAGTACTATTGTTTGTTTTTCTTTCTGTACTTGGTTCTGGGTTTCAATTTCTTTCATTATTACAATTATATTTTTTGCTGATTTTCTACAATCTTTAGTTTATTTGCTTCGAATTGATCTGTAATATTAAAGTTGTAGAATATTTTATGGAACTATCACATAACGTTTCTGACCTTGAATATATCTTCGTATTCCATATAATATAGTTGCTTTCTTTCTATTAATAATACAGGTTAAGTATGTGTATCAATTCTAATTAAAACAGGTGCATCATCTCTGGTTCTTGTAATAATACGATGTTGAATTTACCTCACCGTTGATTTGTTGATACGTTAATGAGCTTAATTTCATCAGACAGACCTTGCATTTTAGTGAAAAAACTTGCTAACTCCTGCTATCGTTTACGATTTACTACCCATCCAAAGTCAGCAGCACTTTAATTTTAATTTCTGAATGGACGGCACGGCACGATCGCAGTTTGTAGTTAATGTATTTTTATGTATGCCATTTTTTTCTAAAGAAAAGCCATCTCCTACGAGTAGAATCGGTGGATCAGAGACTAAAAAGGCTGTTTTGGGGTGGATTGAATGGGGACCACAAGCACACAGAATTACTACATTGACTAAGGGAAAAGAGAAGGAGTCCACAAAATTATCGAGTACACTGTCTTGTATGTTTCGTCATGGACAGTTTTAATCATCGCATTAACACTGTTGTTACGTTCTTTGCCATTTTTATTATTTTTCCTTTTTCATGTCTTTTGAGTTGCTTATCTAGAATCAAAAAAATTGGGAAAAGAAATACGAAAATACCGTTATACAGCCAGGTTGCATTTAGGATACATCTATTACTTTGCACACGGCTCCCAACAATGACGACTGCTAATGTTTTGCTTGTTCGATTTCTGTATTAGGTATTAATGATGAGGAATTGGAATTTTACAGGGCACTTCTGGTTGTACGACGTATCTACTGGATTCATTATTTACATAAATTATAACAAAAAACTCTTAATGTGGTTCTTTATACAACAATATGAGTACGGGCCCGTATGTATACCGATTTTGATACTTGGCTTTTAGATTGCAGGTCACACACTACATGTATCTGTAGTTATGTACAAGTTTACTTAAAAGCAGAAGTGAAAATCTACGTAATTCTTAAAATATATAAACGCGGTGTTGAGCCTTGAATGTTGTTTTTACTAAAAAAATAAGAAAAAAAAGCTTGAACACACGAAAAATTAAATATTCAGTTTTCATAAGGCTACAATGCTGCCATTCTCAGTCTATCTAAAGTACCTACTACTTATGTGAGAAACGCGGTAGACGACAGTCAGTCATTGCGATATAAATCTGTTAAAATAACTGCTTGCTGCAGTCTGATGATGCCAAGAACACTTCCATCTGTCATTATAACTGTACATACATATGTAGGGTATAAAAATGAAATCATACTGCCATATTCTCACTAATTACTTTAACTGTAAATCTTATTATCTTGTAGAGTTTCCAAAAATCAGAAAACAGGTCGTTTGTATTCCAAAAATGTATGATCAAATTTACTAAGGAGAAATGAATGGATTGGATATTGTTATCCATTAAAATTGCATTTCATAACTCCTTGCGTATGATCATGAATGCCTTGAGAGTCAAGTTGGCAAACTGGGAGGCGCAACAGGCGCATTTTCCCGATTTACAAAAGTGTTTCTATAATGAAGCGATTGTGACAGCCAGACATAATCATGATGTTTAATATGTTAGCCATAAGTGTCATGTTCATTCATACTATTATATCCAGTAGTTCAAGTTGCCTCACTGTTGCGAGTTGAGATGCTTCATTTACTTCTTGAATACCCATGAATATTATTAAAAAGCGATATACAGTCAATTTTACAAAAAGTCAAACTTGAAAAATAGTCAACATAAATGAACGAGTGGTCTGTAAGATTTTCAGCTTTAGTTGTTGTTATATATGCCATGCTCGTATATTTTACATTTTAATTTGCATTTCAAGAGCCAGATCTTAGCTTCTTCTATCACGATACTTACTTTACACACAATAATAATATTGGGGACAGCGAATTTACAATTTTCATACTATTTGCTTAAAATGCTTAGTGCAAGGAAGAAAGTAATTCTCCACCTGAAACGGTTAAAGAAACAGAAAAAAGAAAATTGATCAATGATTAAAAGTTTTGACCTTGTTGAAAGTTTTGTTTTAAAAAGTGTGTAAAACTGAATAATGGGAAAACTACATGACGTGCAGCAGAATGAAGGAGATTCATATGATTGGTAAAGCAAATGGTGCGAAAGAAAGGAACGCAACGCAACAACTCTGTTGATTAAACTACCTACAATACATACATACCTACATAAATATTACATTAGGATGCTTATAGTTTAAGCGAAATAGTAGATTATATTAAGAATTTTTAAAACTCGACCAACTTTAATTCAGTGTATAAAGCATGTGCTTAATATCGTATTTGTATTATTATGTGTTATTTGAAATTAGTAAACTGATTTTGAAAAGCTTTCAATAAACAATATTATTGTTAATTTTTGATGTGTTCAGTATTTTTGCATGTGTCTTCTCCATAAATGAGTATAAATGATAGTTGTTCCACCCTGAATCATTAATCCTTTTGTCCGTATTTTGACGATTCTCTCTTGTAACCTTTTGTCGTATGTATTGAACGTATTAGTAGTATTTGGAACTTGCATGCTGTTGTAATCTAGGTAGTTGAGTTTATCGATACATCGGTTTAGCTGACAACGACTAAAACCATTTGGGAATCAGCAAACTACAGTTTACCCAGAGCAGTAACTTTTTACCAAAAATTGTTATTACAATTACAACAAATACCATTCCCTATTTATCCTTGCGTTCGTCTGCTTAATTGTCTCAAGTTACAATTAGCACAGAGAAAATGGGCTCTCAATCTCTCTTGTTTATAGCAATCGCACATTTGAAAGTTCCTACTTCGATTCCGAATTGCAAATACTCATTCCAAATTAAGCTTGAACTTGTTTTGTGGTTCGTGTCAAATTATTGCTGAGTGAGAAAGTGTTTCGTAGAATACTTCTCGTTTTTGCAGTGTTCACCGAAAAGTGTGCAATTTAGAATAGATGTAAAAAGTAAGGTTATTTTATCAGAATACCCCAATCTGCAAACTTCATATGATGACCAAAGTTCCTGAAGATGCAGCAGTTAGGAAAAGGTCTCCGTTAAATTATCGTAATCTAAATTCTTTCAAAAAAGAGCTGATAGACACAAACTGGGCTGAAGTACTTTATCTGTTAAATATATTGCAATTCGATGTTATGTACTTTCCCTGCTACAGAAATGCGATATGGCTCTGGCTCATAGTAGCTTTCTCTTCTAAAATGTGTCTTCGCTCATCAACGTTCGTAGATATTGTTCAGTTTGTGCTGTTCAATTTCGTTAATTATCAAATACGTTAACTAAAAGTACTACTACGTCACACAGGTGATTCAAAAAACTCAAATACCAATTGAAAATGTTTGGAAATTCAAATCGAATCATGAATTCGTGAGCAAAAGCGTCATCACAAAATTTGTGACATCAATTGAAAAGAGTTTCAATTGATATACATATACTATACGAAGTGGAAGATATTTTACAGGTAAATCAACACCATTGTTAAAAAGGAGCACAATCTCCTCCCGTCCTGTACTGACGTGGAGAAGTGGACGAACCAAAGCAGATATTAAAAAATATACATTAAACATATAACTAAATATAGCATGGATCACAAATGAAACTTTTTAACTACTAATATAGCTACCGTGCCGTGTAGATGTATGTAGGGTTGTTAGTATAATATCAGGTGTCAGGAAAGAATGATACTCTCATTTCCGATAATGTTTGCACAAAACATTTTGTTACGTAATTCTTAATTAATTATTACGGATGAATGGAGATACCTACTATTGTTACTGCTATCTATACTACTTATCTTATACCACTACTTTTAAAATTGTAAATATCTAGTTTATATACATACATATAATCTATGCACAAGCCGTGCTCACCGCCGTGAGACAACTTTTCAAAAACGCCTTCATGCCAAAACAAGCTCCACAAACGTAAAAATAATACCAAGTTAAAATATTTTATGCAAGGGCTCAGGAAACACAAAAAACATTGTTTTGACTTGAAAGCGTAAAAAATTGTCCTCAAAAAATGATATTTGCTACGAAAAATTGTACATAAAAAATTATCTACTTTATAGTGACAAAAACACACTAAGGTTGTATAAATGTGTATAAATGCATGTGGGAAGCTTGTATGTTTTATCCCCTGCCCTAATCAACTTTATGCAGGAATCGAATGTTTTAGAATTAATGTGACTTTCTTCATTTCTCCATCATAAAATTGCTTCTGTTTAAAATCTTCGTGACTGTCTACTATTTTAGTACTATTTTTGACAACGCGTATTGCATTTCGCACTGCACCTAGTTGGATAAGGCGCGAATACTCCCTCCTGGTGTTCTCTAGAGTTATACCACATTTCTTACATAAACTTAGTTGCGTTACACTTTCAGTTACAAACATTAATACATTCTTCCTGTCAGAGCAATTGGTGTGCTCTATCCATCCTGACCATTGACATGAAATAGACCAAAGACATGAGTCTTGAAAATCCAGAAAAGCTAACACTATAATCCAAGTTATACAATTAGGAACATCGTGTGTGAAAGTACTATCCACCTTTCCTGTGTTAAGCTTTCCCTTTACCGGATGGAAAGTCTTATACATATACATATTTGCATTTTGTGTGCATCATACATCTGCATCGAGTTTAGTTAGGTGACGGTGATAGACGTTAGATCTAAACTACTGAAATACTGAAAAATGTATAAATTATTGTTAGTGTATATTACAGTCGTAAATGTTAATACAATATAACATTCATCATTCAGCGTATAAGGTATTAGGTATATTGTATCTAGATGTTACCTTTATCATACAATTTTGAAATAAAAATATTAGGTCAAAGAAATGTGTATAAAAACTATGAAATTGATATTGGGATATATACTTCTAGCTATAGTTCTTATGAAACAAAATCAAGCTAAAAGCGGATTTTACACTAGGAAGATGATGCTGCCAAAGTCTATATAAAACTACTACAATTACTATGAATTCGACTATTATGACTACGTAATTACTATAAAACTACAACTACTACTTGTAAAATTATACACATGCATATGATATAAATATATAATACTATTCACAAAAACTCATTTGTTGCATAAGACTTTTAGTTTAAGATGTATGTACGAACATGATATTGATATTATGAAACTAGAAGAATGTTTATCATATATGGAAGAAACGGTACTCAACTCCTGAATTTATGAATTAGTTTCTTACTGCTTGCGTACATAAGTATACATAATATAGATATTGATAAATATTACATATGTATACCTATCGTAAAATTAAGAAAAGTTAAGGTGCATGTTCATTATTCTACCAAATGTAAGGAAAAACACTACATGTTAATGCTAGGACTCTGTCTGTGTACGTAAGTTACGTAAGTAATGAATGTGAAGGATTGATTCAGCTTGTACTTGTATGAAATATGTGTAGCAGTAATTTGCATTAAACTTTTTGGAAACAGATGGCTTCTTTTGATTAAAAATTAATCCAACTACAACTTGGTCAATTTAATCATTTTTATCGTGCGTATCCCATAAAAATCATCAAGATTTGTAAATTTTCTAGTTATATGATAAAATGATGATCAACGGAAGGCAAATACACAAGTGATCAGGTTTGACTGTCAAAAAATAGCATTTAAATGCATTCGAGTAAAAGTGATGAAAGTGGACGTGAAGAATTGATTTGTGAAAGATTTCAACTCATGTCGATCCCATGAAAAATGAAAACAACTATAATTTTACGGATTCTATATTTATTTCAATTTCAATTCAGCTCATAAATTCTGCAACAATTCATAAACCTGTAGCTGAACACCATAATTCTCAATAACTATTAGTTAACATTCTTTTAATGCAGAGTCTAAATCTACAATAAGATCATCAACCGATTCTAAGCCAATTGATAAACGAATGAATGCCTCCGTAATTCCCAACTGCACTCGCAAATCTGCCGGTACTGACGCATGCGTCATGGAAAATCTAAAAGAAAAGTACACACATGTATAAAACTTTCTTTTTTTACACTTACACTTTCTCAATTTGCTGGTACAGTTTCTTTAAAAAAGACTTACGGCAGTTCAGCCAAACTCTCGTACCCTCCTAAACTTTCAGCGAGACTAAAAAGTTTTAAATTTTGAAGAAATTTCGTAGAACTTCCTGATTTCAAATAAAAGGAAATTAACCCAGAATGGCCAGAGGATTGCCGTAGCGCAAGCTGATGCTGAGGGTGGCTTGGTAAGCCTGGGTGCAAAACCTTCTCTACTTTTGGATGTTCAGACAAAAACGTAGAAATTTTGAGGGCATTATTCATGTGTAGCGGCATTCGCACATGAAGTGTTCGAATACTTCTCAAAACTAAGTAGCAGTCAAAAGGCGACGGAACTGCTCCAAGAGCTGAAGACAATAAAAGAACACGTTTATGTCAAGCATTATATTGGTAATGGGCGTTATAAAGATACGACACTAACTACATAACTCAAGTTATGCCCTAACAGTTTTGTAAAAACGCAAGTCTCTCCTTCAAATCATCTCGAGAAGTAACAACGGATCCCATCAGTACATCTGAATGCCCATTTACATATTTTGTCAAAGAATAAATTACCACATCAGCCCCAAGGGATAAAGGTCTCTAGGAATCATGAAATTAAGATATCATAGTAATTCAGAGCCGCTCTTAACTTAAACTGTTTCCATTTTGATGAAACTTACTTGATAAAATGAAGTTAAGAACGTATTATCGACCACCACAACAATGTCCTTGCAGAAATTATGCACTAGGTTAGCAACAGCCGAAATATCTACAATTTTTAAGGTTGGGTTAGTCGGAGTTTCTATCCAGACCATCTAAAAACAAATTAAATCAGAAAAATCTTTCGTTATGTAAAGAACACAAGGAGACGATTTGAATATCACGATTACAGAACGCAATGATACTGCTGAATACCAACACTATTGGGGGCATGTGCCGACTATTATCTTACCTTTGTCCTTTCCGTAAGCACGGCCTTCAACTTAGCAAAATCAGTAAGATCGACAAAGTCGGTATCGATATTTGCAGTTTTCTTCATTTGTCGAAACAATCTTCCAGTTCCTCCATACAAATCGTCCATTGCTATAATCTGGTCGCCGCTGTCAAGCATAGCTACAAGATTGGTTGTCGCAGCCAGCCCAGAAGAATAGACCAACCCTGTTCGTACAAAATATGGTATAAAACCAAAGCTTATCAAAGCAAATTAAAAGCTTATAAGAAGATGTAAGAACCAAGTTTTAAAGAAACACATAATATTTTAATCGATAAATTACTCTTGTACCATATTTTCCCTTGTCTAAAGCTGCCAAAGTTTCTTCCAAAATTTGCCTTGTTGGGTTTCCACTACGAGTATATTCGTATCCCTAAACCATACAACATAGTAAAACGGTTACAAAAATGTTTTGATGAAATTATTTAGTCGTACATATGACATAGATAAAAAAAACATTGCAGTAGCCTTTACATTCAACATACCCGATGTTCAGCAGGGGCATCTTGTTCGAAAGTAGTGGAAAGTGATATAGATGGAACAACGGGAGCAAACGACCAGTCTTTCGGTACGTATCCTGCATGAATAGCTGTAGTTGCAAAACTAGGGTCGATGGGTAGCCATGTTGTGGGATTTGAATTAGAGTCACTACTACTGCTCATGCTCATTGTCTTGCTGGTGTGGGGTTGGTTACAGCTGATGAAAAATTCAAAAACCTCCGACAACGCAAAACTATTCCAGGTGCTGATGCCTCTAAAAAAATTAAGTTACAATAAAATATTGCGATATTCCATTAACCCGTTTCAATTGAATAAACTGATTACGAGAGAATAAATTGGGAGCGGATTTATATACATACCCTAACTCACTAGTTTTTTATATCACAATTATAGTGATAAATAAGTTAAACAAAGCAAATCCAAAATTGAGTATTTTTAAACCATTAATCTTGACTACAAAAGTCCGTATGGAAAGTGTACGCCTGCGATTATACAACGATATGATGCAACAAACTTTGACAGTGCGATGAAGGTTGCTTTCCTTTTGCTTCCCTCCTTTCGCCGGCTCAACATGACGCACTTTCAGAGCATATTGAATTTTTTTGGGTTGTATACAAGCTGTACCTGGTAGGTAGGTACTTGATATACAATATACAACAAAGTGAAAGCCAACCGCTGAGGGACAATTGAGCTGGCATATATGGCATAACCAGCATAACAATAAAAATGAAATGAATTGCATCTAGGTATTTATGTTTTGTGTAAAACCTTCCTCCCTGACGGCATAGTCTATTCTTTATTTCCGATTTCCGATTATGGTACTTACGCTCGGCATTTCAGCTTACTAATTCCTAATAGATTTTTTGGAAATCGTCGATTGGTAACTTAATTTTTAGGGTTTAAAAAGTGGGAAAAGATTTCATATTTCATGTTCACTCTTAAAATTAGATCAATCTTTGTTGGAAAAATAAAAATGTCTTGCGCGTGTGGAGATGGAAAACCTGAGGAAAAATGGCAGACTCATCTGCGCACAAGCGTACATGTATTTTGGCTTGATTGATTTTACTTATGACACAACAATGATGTATCATCATCTATAGTCAATTTTTAATGCGAAGAGGTATCGTTAAAGTCAAATTTATCAGCAGCTAGCAGATAATGCAAACATTCGATAGTAGCAGTTGTCCATAAATCTTAGATTCATCATCATCAGTTAGTGATGTTTCATGTCTACGTTTCATACTTAAAAAAGCAGTGCTCGTGTACGTTATGTGCGTGCGTCACGTGCTTACCTATGATGTAAGGTTGGTCTAAAGAAAGTTTTCTGTAATTTATTTGGTTCCCTCGCTCAATGTTCCTATCACAGTGAAATCGCATTAATCATTGTTTGACAGTGATGCATGAGGGAATTTTAGTGCGTTTCATCTTCAGCCTTGCATATCTAGTTAATTTGGCTTTTTATAATGGAGTAAAATACGCAAGTTTACCAACTTAGGGCAATTTTCTATTTCGAATGTTTTTCTTGGTTCTAGTTCTACGATTCAGTCTTTCAGAGTTGAAGTTTTCTTCACTTCAAGAGTTTTGGTTCTCTAGTGAAAAGAGTAGATTTGTACTTTTTTAGGTAATGATAATGACATGACAAGCCTCAATATAATGACAAATCTCTCTCCATTTTTAGTTAAGTGTGTGTTGCAGGTTTATTTAGATTGTTTTTACAAGCAGTCCAAGCCCTAAACATTTCTTCGGTATACAAAAAAGAGTTAAAAATCAATCCAGCGCACAATGTACATTCTGTTCTGTTCCCTACTATCAACATCAACTATTCTTGCTAGCTAGACCATGCAATCCAATAATACGGCAAAATATGAAAACATGCTGTTGGTAAATGAGCGAGCTCATCAGAGTCAGAGACAGACTAGAACACAAGTCCAGCGGGCGTGTGGTAATTTTATGAACATGGACATGAAAAATGTAGCACAGACAACAGAGACGGAAAGTACTTCGTAAGATAGTTGTTTGTTTTTGTAATAATGTTGATGGGTTACAAGTTACAATTTTAATATATACACAAATTGTTTGAATATTTCTTGTTGCATATGTGCAACCTGTGTTGATCAGTTTTATAATAACAAGCTTACATATTTGCGATTCAGCGAGCTGAACCTTATTACAATTTTTCCTACATTGTATTTTGAAATCTCGTTTGTCATTTGTTGGCAGATCATATTTATTGGTGTTTTGTTACTACATTGTTACTTGTAACATAACTTGAAGTCGAGTGGTTGCAATTTTGCATTTTCCGTCCTGGTAAGTACAAATGCCGACTTTACAACTTTTAAGTTATACATTAAAAATAAAACGTTCAGTGTACTTAACTTATAATTATACACGTTCATAGTATATTAGCTGCTTACATTTCTGTTCTTAGTGCATATCTGGAAAGCAGAGATAGAAATTACCTTGTGATCGTGATCGTGACTGATATATAAGAATCCCTAGTTGTTCCTACAGTCACAGTTGACAGTGTCGTCGTCGTAAGGAAAAGGTTTGTATTTATTTTATTGAAAATCCCATCTTTCCTAAAGTAAGAGCTATGTACTTCTAGAATACTCAGGTTATCACAGACAACAGACAGAGTTAAATATTTTTATATGTTGAATGTCAGATACCGAAGTAAATTCTGCATTTGAGTATTTATTTGATTGTCAGCTGAAGAACTCGTTTGGTTGTCGGCTATGCTATTGGTTGTAAACTGAACAAATTCTTTTAAAGTAATTAGGATGGACTATTAGACTAATTACAATCAACAATGTTTACGACGGCCGTAGTCAGTGAACGCGAGAGTTAATTTAATTTTAATAATCGTTCGTTTTACTCGAAACTAATCGTAAGTCTGGTTATGAATCCTCAATCTTGGTGTCGTTTGAATCAATTGCAGTATTCTTAGTTTATTTGATTATTTCATTCAAGTCACAAGTCCTATAATGCTGACAAGGCATGGTTTTCTTAGGACTAAAAACTAAACTTCATCGTACAATTATTGAACCCTTAGAATACCTGCCTAACAACAAACGATGGGTTCACAAAAGGATGCTGAGGATTTAGCTCGAACAATGAGGCTAATGAAATTACAGCCCAAACCTCCTAGATCACCAGAAGAAGCACTGTATCGACAATATGAATTTTGGTCCACCCAACCAGTGCCTAAAATGGGTAACGCTAAAATTTCATCAATAATTACTTTTCATGAGAAATGCAGCAATTTAAAAATTACACCTATTTTTAACAGATGAGGTTATAACAACTAATGAACCCATAGAACGAGATGTTCCCACAGATATGATTAGAAACGAACCGTACTCACTACCAGATGGATTTTCTTGGGATACTTTAGATTTAGAAGACACCGCCATCGTAAGTTACGTTTTTAAACAATAAATTTTTAGAATTATAAACATAGTAATATCTAATTACTTAGTGTGTGTGTAATTTATTATTGCCAATTTAGTTAAAAGAACTTTATGTACTGTTAAGCGAGAACTACGTTGAAGACGATGACTGCCTATTTCGCTTTGACTATCAACCAGAATTTCTGAAATGGTATATCATTCCGAAACACCCAATTAATGTTAATTTGATTTCGTGCTATGTGTAAAAGAAAAGTCCTTCTGTAGTTTAATCTAAGACGTCTTTTGCAGGGCTTTAAAGCCTCCAGAATGGAAACAAGAATGGCATTGTGGAGTTAGAGTGGCAAAAAACAAAAAATTGGTCGGTTTTATATCTGCGATTCCTGCCACCATTGGGGTTCATGGAAAGTAAGTATTTTGAAAAAGTTCTGAGCAATCTGACTAATATTATATTATGGTGGTTGGTCTAACTTAATCGCGTTTATGTACTTCTGTTGTCTTCTAGGACTTTGTAGCCTACTAAGACCCATGATGAAAGCAGACGTTCCTGGCGCCCATGCGTTATTAAGTAAATTTCTGGGAAAATTTAAATTGCGACCAGAATTTGATGTTCACGAATTTGAACATTGGTTTACTCCCAGAAAAGATATAGTTGAAACGTATGTTGTAGAAAGAAATGGAGTAATCACAGGTTTGAAATAATGAAATAATATAATTGTCATAATACTAAATTCATTGACTTTCTTCTATCACAAGGGCTTAGTACTTACCCATGATTGTTTTATCAGACTTAATCAGCTACTATGCCTTACCGTCAACCGTCGTTAATAATCCAGTCCACAAGTCCATAAAGGCGGCCTACTCGTTCTATAATGTGGCAACGACTATGTCGCTGCAAGATTTAATGTATGATGCTCTCATTCTGGCTAAAAATGTAAGATCACAATCACTGCAAAATATTTTTATTTTTGTATTCCAATCTCTGCAACAATTTGCATTTGTTGATTCTCTATGAAATTACTACTACGGGAAAAAATTCAACGAATACGAATATTACATACTGTTTTGGATTTACAGGAAGGGTTTGACGTTTTTAATGCTTTGGATTTGATGGACAACAAAGAGTTTTTGGAAAATTTGAAGTTCGGAGTCGGAGACGGTAACTTACAATACTACTTGTATAACTGGAGGTGTCCTTCTGTTAGTCCCACTGAAATTGGATTGGTTCTTCAATGAAGTGTGGTGTTTAAAGTGGGCTGGTGATACACAGTTCAGAACTATGCACTTCTAAATCTAAATCATAGTCAACGTACATATTTTTATGCAAAGTTGTTGATACTTCGACTCCTCCATATCCTTACATTACATTGTGAAGTTTAAGTACCTAGAACACTACGAGTTTTCAGTAACTGCTTCTGATAATGGAATAACTAATTAATGTAAAGTCAAATGCACACATTCACACATCGACAATTCTCAATTGAAGCATTTATTCATAAATTGAACCGATGCCCAAATCTAATGTCTTTTGAAGTCTTCGAATGTGGGTGCTATTATTTCCAAAATTTGACTTTGCCCCATTCAGATAGGCTATCACCAGCTAGAGCTATGAAAAACTTTCTAGGCAAACCTATCCTTGAACAAGCATTAATTTAATTGTTATTTTGAAATATTTTGTGAATTTTATATCATGCCAGCATATTTGCTATGTTTAGCTAAATCTGGCAACATGCTACATCGATCGAACTTCTTAATTGTATGGTATGATATCCATTAGAAAAAAAATAAGCTTTTTACAATTTACATGCCTTTTCTCAAAACACAGTTAGCAGTACACGTGTCGAGGATAGTACCTCTTCACAATTTGCAATAACGAATGTGAACTATTGTGTACAACATTGTGTATTTTTTGCAATATATGATACGAGCTTTTCTAGCGTCTCTCAAAATAATGTTATGAGCATATTAGTTTCAAATTAGGTTCTTGCCATGTACGAATTGGTTCTGTAAAGTACTTCAAAATCTAGTTAGTTTTGGTACTATATACCGTAAGAAATGCCTACTATTCGAGAATACCTAGTAATAATATAAATAGTTAATGATTTCATACATACTGGGAAAAGAAAGCACAACATTTTTCTAAATTTACTTGTTAGTCTTAGCAAGCGTTTAGGTTTGACATTTTAAGCGTGCACGAAATGAATTTCTTACGTCCGAACTTTTGCTTGCTAAGCTCTGTTAAGCGATTTCAACGATTTTCACACCTGTCATGTATGACACTGTAAGCTAAGTTTCCTGTCCGCATTATTGGATATCACAAACTTTGTATTGACATATATTCCCTAGTCTTTTTGATAAGTCAGTCTGTTAGTTACTACATAGTTTTCATGTATGCATGTATCGTTTGTATCATTATTAGTTAAGTTGTCTGAATATGACGTTAACTATTATTTAGTAAAGTTAAATCTATCTGAGTGTAATGGTGATTATTCTAGTGTTTTGGATAAATTTGACAGAAATGAAGCGAATTGTTTTAAGTTTTTTCAACATTTCAACTCACAGTCACAATCCGTCATTGTGTGTGGACATAGTGCATCACCATTAATAGAAATTAAGTTTAGAGATTTCTGTTGTCTGTTGACTATTTAGAACTATAATTATTCGATTTATTGTTAGCAGAATTCGAGGTTTATAGCGCACAGGTAATGTGAGAGTAAGTTGATTGAATAATATTACACTATTAATACAATGCATTTACACAATGAGTGAGTTCTTGTTACGGTACTTGGTTCGTTGGTTCGGTACAAATATACTTACACCGTAGCATACAACGTTTGTTCTCGCCATTAGTAATCCCAGATAGTTCGGACCTCATAAACAATCAATCGATTTAAAACGGAAGTATGCTTTGAATTAATCTAAAATGAAATCACATGGTCATCTGTTGATTCTTTGAGCAATGACTAGTTAAATCTTGTACCATTTGTGTATGTGCAAGTTGTTTTCAGGATCTGGGACCCCGCCTTGTCTGCTATGGATTTTTTTCGGTTTCAGCAAGGCATGTCTTCTCGAATCTTTCTTGTGCCTAGAGGCTGTATTCTGAAATACGCAAACTGTTTCTTTTTGTTTGTTTTTTGCTCGAAAATATGATTTCCAGTTCTTATATTGGAGTGTTACAATAGTTAAAATATCATTTAATTAGCGCGATGTCATTGTATGAACTAGAAAACTGTATCAACGCTGTAGTTGTAATTCGTTCCTTTCTAGTATTACTGCCTCGCACATCTCGCTCGACCCTGTGTAATCTTTTCTCTTGTGCGGTCAGAGGTTGATCTGACAGCTATATTTGATCATACCCGTATTTCGATTTGCCAAGCGAGCGTTTAATCCCCGTGATTAATTTTTCAGTTATCTGATAGGTGATAGGGTACTTTAAACAATAGGTATAACGAAAAAACTATCAACCGGACGTAGAGGTACGTAATTAATCCAAATTAAGCAAGCTTCGTTGTAGTCGATTACAAGTTTTTTGTGAATAGAACAAGTCCTATAGTTCTGTCTGTGTGGTGTGTATTTCCAATTTCTTGTACTTGACAAAATTATGTAACAAATGCGGACGCGGACACTACTCACTCTTGTAACAAAAACTGGATTTCTTTACGCTCCTTTACGAGTAGCCTAAACAGAAGGACGACAAGAAGTTAGATAACTTGTCGTGTAGAACAAGTATCCATGGGCGGAGACGATGGAAATACCTATGTAGATATTCATTACAAAAATAAATGTTCATATTGGTAGTACTGTATTTTTCAGCTTTACTGGAAAACTGTGAATGGGCAAGGTTATCTACTTAAATACATCACGTCAAGTTCATGCACACGCTTGCGCTCTATCGGTCGAGGTCAGTCTGACAAGGCAAGGCAGAGTGCGTGTGGCAGTCTTCATCGGAAGATCAGTCTATACGGAATCAAAAACCCTATAATTTCATTGCTCACCAAGTCACTGATCAAAATGAGTGTGCTATTATTGTGAGAAATAAAACTCGGAAAGAAACAATTAAGAGGTGGAACAGGTAGGTATTTGCTTTTGACTAAAAGGTATTTTTGCATAAACATAAATTCACCATCTGTACTGTATTCATGTAAATCGAAACTTTCGATGTACATGAAGCTTTCAATAAGCCGCAACTAGGGATATAGGAAACCATCTAGGATATAGGATATTTAAAATCTGTGTGGGTATTTTCCGCATCTTTCTCCCCTGATAAAAAAAACATGGCGATAAGGTTTGATTGGTTGTACGTAAGTATTATTATAGGCGTACGTCTGCTTAGGAATTAGTAAACGATGGCCATGAGCAGTGAAAGTGAATCATGAGACAGAATCATCACTCATACTCAGTTCCAGTAAAAATGCCTGAGTTTACTTTGTTTGTGCCTTATGGCATGCCAGCGAGCATGCGCCTTTTGCATGAAATAGACATCTCAGAGAAGATTTACACCATGAAAGCTGCCGGCCGGCCGGTTAGGTTAAATTTGCGTTTTGCTTTGCGGAGTATTCAAGAGAAGTCGGAGAAAACATGATTGAGCAATCTAAGCGCTTATATAGTACATTTATTATTAGAAATCTAAGAATATAGCTCATAATGATTTTAAAAGTGCAGCTATTTTGGAGCGTATAGCGTATCCGTGTATGCACATTCTAATTAAGCTTCTCACTGTTGTCACACTACTGAATAAATATACCCTATACCGAATTCTCATATCACGACTCACGACTCACGACATCATTAAGCATATATCGTGTCAGGTTTTATTGAGTACTTCGATAAATCAAAGAGCTTGCACAGTAATTCCAGTTTTCTACCTTGGTAACCGTCCTGTACTGGGGAAAGATTTGGTGTACACTAACGTTCGGTGAGTCTAGTTCTATCTAGTCTTCAACTCTGCGATAATTCCTCGCATCATCTGTCATGAAAAATAAAAGTCTTGCAATTTAAAATTATCATCTAGTTGGAACTCTTGCAAATCATTTAATTGGGGACTTGATGAATGTTATTTAGTTAGCATCCTTTACTCCTGTGTCGGTAGAATTTTGAATTAGATTAAAATTAACTTAATAAAGTCTAGTAGATTAAATCCTCATGTCTTTTTATTCTTTCTCCCTAAGTGTGCTAGTGTGGATGTGTGAAGCATGGTTCCCCCTTTCCGCCGCTTCGTTGCTTTTTGCTAGAGTCGTTTGTAATCTAATATTTCCATCCTCCTACTGTCAGTTATTCACAACCTTTAACATTATCGCATGTATAGAGAACACATCGAGTCGTTTTTAAAGTACATCCTGATGCATAAGATTTTATTGTGTATCTAGTATCTACTTAACTTATACATCACAGTATCACAGGCTTTTTCAAGATTTATGCTTATGAACCAAGTTCGAGCAGTTGAGCTATTTCACGAAGACATGAAATGCTGTATCATCATTCCTTCCCAATGCATTGTGAAAAATTATATCGGATCCTCTGGATGGACGTGTAGTCGATTCGAGAACGAGAAGGTATATCGCTATATGTACGTGTGTAAGTTGCAGAGGTTGAACGAATATGGTTGAAGTTGGATGGAAATGGAACTCGGCGAGTGGAAATGTAGAGAAATAGTATGTACTTGCACCACGAATACGATATACCGGGTCCCATGCTTCTCATCATATCATCATGATAATGATGACCACATCTCCTGAGAAGGCACTTTTTTCAATGCTCCATTTGGATTTGGATTCATTTTTTGACACGCACGTATACAAATAGATATAGAGAGACACAGCAGGTAGGCGAAACTAATTCTGTGTTAATTTTTTGTTTTTATTCTTGCTGTGCAAGTTTGTTACCATCATAGGTCGCAACATTTGAGCAATTAAGTGTTCATCCGATCTCTATCTGTCTATAGTGTCTAGTAGAATAATAACTCAAGGGACTCAATAATTGGGAGTTTCCAAAAATTGTAAAAGTTCCGGAGCATTAAGAACTTCTACGCATTTTTTAAAAATCCGTGAGATAACCATACAAGATCTTGGGATTTGTGCTTTTAGAAAAGACGATTTGTTGTTTGTTGTAATTTTCAATGTAGTCAATTAGAAAGAAGTTAATCTGCTCGTAATCGTAACCGCTAGACTCATTTTACGTGTCTGTGATGGTTGATGGATACTCTCGTACAGTACAACGTACTTTTACTTGACAGAAATTGTGTTGAAATGAGTTTGAAAACGAAACAACAATAAGCACAAACGCATTAATAAATACTTGCTTACCGTTTCCCTCCGATATTCTTAAGTTGGTCAGTATTTATGGTATTTTTTATTTTTATTTATCAAATCGAAATCGCCGAAAATTGGATTTGTCGTGGATTATTTTTATACCGGGCGGATCGGTTATCAATGTCACAGATGATAAACAGTGCTACTCTCACTCTGGCATCATAAATATTAAAGACGGCATTAGAGAATTTGGACCTTTGTTGACTATTATAAACTGCTGTTATAAAAACTTTACTGCATTTTCTTTGTCATTGATGGTGGTTTAGATAAGATAGTGAGTGTAAAATCTTATGTACACAATTGGTTACTGGTGATTTGAATCTATCTGCAGATTGGACAACCGAAACGGGAAGAAAGTTTTTCATGACACATGAAGTAAAAATTTGAAGTGGAAGTGTACTGATTGTTGCTTTCTGAATTACTTCTGACTGTCCACATGCATGTTTAAAAGTTGAAAGTGTTCAAAATGAGCGAGTAAAAATGTGAATGCATCACCACGTCTGATTCTGGCAGTTTGAAACTTGGTATGCCTTTATGATGAACTGTGGTCTTACCGTGCCAGTAGTTTATGTTCAGCCTAGTTTGTGTTTAAAAAATATTGGTAAGGAAAAAGCATTTATTTTAAGATATCTAATGCTACAGGATGCATTGTTTTTTTTAAATGTATAGTTACAAGTTAGGCAGTCAAGAGGTAAATTATAAATGGCTGATGGCTGAAGCACATATATATGTTGTACGTACAAATTTCTCCTATTCATCCTAACGTCGAACCTCGGATGATAAAATTGCCATTTTGATTTTCGAAAACTTGTACTTGTTACATCAAGTGTAGGTATATATGTTGTATGTAGGTTAGGATTTTTGTACAATTTATTGAATGAAATTGTTTCACTTGGAAGGCACTTTGGAATTGAAATGGACATGAGAATTAGAATAAAATGATTGAAATAGAAAGATACATTTAACATTTGAAAATTAAATTCCAAATAATTATTTTAAGACGATTTTTTATGCGAAGGCCATATGGAGGTTATATTTTTATATCTTGGTCTTTTTTCATAGCATCTTGACATTTTGTGATGTAACGACCTCGACCTGTTCTTTTTGTTAGTTTTACATTTTTTATCACTCACTGGGCACTGGCTGGGATAAACAATTATGCTTGCGCTAATTCTCTTCTACAGATCGCTTGCTATTATATTATTATGATGAGGCGTTTTATTTTTATTACGAATATTTTACATGACTGAATTCAGTGAATTGAATATACTTTGGTTAGTTCTAATAATATGGCGGACTAACAATAAGATTAGTACTCCACTCCATGCGTTATAGTTGGTTCGATGGTGGCAGGTGTCACGTGTATTGGATTCAGCAGCTTCTTCATTCTTAAATGATCTCGCAATTAGCTAATTGTCCGGCTATTTGTTGTCATACAGATAATATCTGTACGCTGGATCTTGTAAGCAAAAAAATCAGGCGTCAAGATAGGGATGGTTTGTGGCAAAGAAGAGGATGGTGTTATGGACGGCAGTGTTAAGGACATCGAAGTTGATATGGACGGAAACGATTCTGGAGTTGCCAACTCACCAGTTCCTCAAGTAGTTATTCTCGATGCTGGTGCGCAGTATGGGAAGGTCATTGATAGAAGGGTTAGAGAATTAAGTATTCATTCAGAAATCTTGCCGATCGGAACAACCGCTGATGAACTTACAAGGATAGGATGCAAGTAAGACCAAAACGAATATGACAGTTACTGTACATTTTATGAATACAATTTATGGTTATTATTAATTTTTCACTGTTTGTAATTTAGAGCATTAATAATATCTGGAGGACCCAATTCTGTCTATGATCCAGATGCTCCTGCCTATGATCCAAAGATTTTCCACCTGGGTTTGCCCATCCTTGGTATATGCTACGGGATGCAAATGATAAATAAGGAATTTGGGGGCACCGTAATTAAAAAGGAATCAAGAGAAGATGGACAGTATACCGTTGAAATTGAAAATCGCAGCCGTCTATTTAAGTTCGTTTAAAATTGCTCAAAAACTGTCATAAAGATGGAGAGAGAAACCGCAACTATTCCTCTAAATTAATTTTCAAATTTGTTTATATTTATACAGAGGACTAGATAAACGTCAATCTGTGTTGCTGACTCATGGAGATAGCATCGACAGAGTTGGAAACGGTTTCTTGGTTGTTGGAAATTCAGGGAATATTATCATCGCTATATCAAATGAATCCCTTCAAATTTATGGTGTTCAGTTTCATCCAGAGGTTGATTTGACATTGGAGGGGAAAACAATGCTCAAGAACTTCCTTTTTGACATTTCTGGACTTACACCAAGTTATACTTTGCGAAACCGTGAAACGCAATGTATTGAGTATATTAGAGATGCTGTCAAAAACCACAAAGTTTTGGTAAGGTTTACAGTTTCTTATTTCTGATAAGCTTCCACATAATTCTATATTCCTGTGTGTTTGTTTTTGAACAGATGCTTCTTAGTGGTGGGGTTGATTCAACAGTGTGTGCTGCCTTATTAAAGAAAGCATTAAGGGATGACCAGGTAATCGAAGTAGTTACGCTATAGTAAAATGAAAAAAAAAAACTTAAGCGTAACATAGACATATTACATCATTTAGATTATAGCGGTGCATGTGGACAACGGATTTTTACGGAAAAGTGAAAGTGACACTGTAGAGCAGTCTCTGAGCAGAATAGGCCTTCAAGTTCATGGTAATTTGAAATGACGATTTATTCTTGTGTAAAACTAGTATTGCGCAGTGGTAACTCTGTTTTGTTTATGTTCCACAGTGGTCAGAGCTGCACAGGTGTTTTATGTGGGCACAACAAACCTTCCTATTGATCCTAATAATCCGAATAAAATGATTCCTTCAAAACAGTTATCTTTTACAACCGAACCAGAAGAAAAAAGAAAAATCATTGGAGATGTTTTCATGCAGGTACACTTATCTAACAATTTGTGTGTTTGTTGGTGTGTTAGTAACACACTTGTGAGTGTAAACTAATATTTACGCATGTACTGTTGAAAAATTACGGCGATTCTAATGTAGCTTTTCTCAATAGGTTGCGGAGAATGTGATATCCAGTTTAAATTTAAATTCTGAAGATGTGCTACTAGGTCAAGGAACTTTGCGACCAGATTTAATAGAATCAGCATCCAAGTTGGTTTCTGGCAAGGCTGATACGATAAAAACGCACCATAACGATTCAGGTCTCGTTCGGAAGTTGCGAGATGAAGGTCGTGTGGTTGAGCCGTTGAAAGATTTTCATAAAGATGAGGTATGAAAGTATGCTTTTATGGGAACCAATATTACAGTTCATTTTAATTTTACGATTCGGGTACAGGAGATTAAGAAAGCTAAAGTTTGTTGAGTCATCTGCTTTAGCTGATACTATCTCCACAAATTAAACATGCGTAATGAACATCCATCCGCTTGCAAGATTTTACGGATGGCTACATTACTACTAACAGTCAACCAAACTTCATCATCATGCATAAATAAATTACTAGTTTTGCTTATGAACTTTCATGAACTTTGACTTAACTCGTTTCCAAACCCCTAAATTTTAGGTCAGGCAGTTAGGTCGAGATTTGGGATTATCACCTGAACTAGTTGACCGGCATCCGTTCCCAGGACCTGGATTGGCAGTGAGGGTAATATGTGCTATGGAACCTTACATGGAGAACGATTTTGCTGAAACACAAGTCCTTGTTCGATTGATGGTGGAGTATCATAGTATGCTTCAAAAGGTAATTTTGCTGACGTGTTAGTGTGTATCTGTTTATTGTCTCCGCTAATAAACCGTACCTATATTATGGCAGGGACACGCTTTACTAAATCGGGTTGAAGGCGGATGTAGCAATGAAGAACGGGAAAGACTTAGAGCAATATCTGCTAAGCAGCAATTAAGATCAACACTACTACCAATTAGAAGTGTAGGTGTTCAAGGGGATAAACGAACCTATTCTTACGTTGCTGCCATTTCTTCTGATGGGCAACCAGATTGGGATGAGCTTAGCTTTTTAGCTAGAATAATTCCAAAGGTAAGTCGTAAAGTTTATTGTAGTAATCGATAGGATTAGTGTAGGCAAAGTGCTGTTTACACGTTTAGCATTTCTTTTTTTACATGTAGGTTTGCCATTCTGTAAATCGGGTGTGCTACTTGTTTGGAGGTCTTGTGAAAGAACCAATCACTGAAATAACGCCGACGCTTCTAACTCCTGATGTCCTTACTACACTTAGACAGTGTGATCATTTAGCTCACCAAGTACGATACTTAATCACCTAATTTCACTGATAATACTAATTATACTGCGTCCTATTAATCCGTGTTGATTTTTGAAGGTTTTACATGATTCGGGATATGGTGGACAAATCAGTCAAATGCCTGTTGTTCTAATTCCTATACACTTTGAAAGAAGTCAACTTAATCGTACCCCATCATGCCAACGGTCTGTTGTTTTACGACCTTTCATTACAAATGACTTCATGACTGGAGTGGCAGCAACCCCTGGAAAACACTTGCCTGTCGAAGTTGTAAACATGATGTGCCAACAGGTAGAAAAGGTTCCAGGAATTTCTAGAGTTCTTTACGACTTGACATCCAAACCTCCTGGAACAACAGAATGGGAATGATCGGAAACTCATAAATAATTCAAGACATCACGCTTTTAACTTACTTTATTTGATCAATACATATTTCTTTTTATAAGTATCATTTCCATTTTGAAGAATTATTGTACCTGTACTACTATCATCCAACATTCGGCTTTTCTTGTTCTAGATCAATGTCTCAAGAATCAGTTTAAAATAAGATCCTTTTATTAGGTTTATGTAAAAATGTATTCCTGCTTGGTTCATCTGCGAAAGTTACTCGAAAATTGTGTTACTTACTGGTATTGGTATGTATAATGAAATGGAAGAAAGTATGTATGTTAAAGTAATAATAATTCATATGTGGCTGAAGGAAAAGATTTTGTTCTTGTCTTAATTTTTGTACTCGTATATCTACGTTAAGTGGGGAATTCACTTCTTTTATTACAGACTCATACATAGATAATAGATACATACCTACACTTACCTTTTATGATTACTCGCGGACGGTGTAGTATCGGGTATTATGCCGTCCTCAAATAAAAGGGTTCGTCGGTTTGTTTTAGTTCATTTAGCTCATATGTTGGGGGAACGATAGCTGCGAATTTTCTTCTGTGCAAAAAAAAACTTAATTCACCTGCTAATTTCATCGTACTACGGTGTAATCCCAAATGCATCGCATCATAACGAAACCAGATCTGTCACTTTCACTGAATTAATTACTGTGTGACCGTAGCTTTGATGTTTCTAGCCTTAAAAGTATTCTTTCCTGGCTTGGAGTTCCTTTGTCTGAACTGCTACTAATTCTGCAGAATATGTCGTTCTTTCCCAGATTTATGAAGAAAAATGCTATCCTTTCTTTTAGCTTTAGCTAGCATTACTTTCCCCATAGCCAAATCTCTTGCAATAGTAATTTCTTTGATTCAGGTTGCTTCATCTCAAAATACCCCGAAAGCTGTCAGTCATTATTAAATTGGTCCTGTCAATAAATTATAATAATTATAAACTGTAAACCTATACACTTACCAAATTCATGGTCAAAAATGTTATACTACGTATTCTGTTTTAAACAAGGACCAGGGTAAAAGATTTTTAAAAACATAATGTTTAAAAGCGTCGTTGCTGCGCTGTGTGTTGTTGGAGAATAGCCGATTTCGGCAATCCTACTCTACTATACTTTCCCACTCCAACGAAACATTTGAGGAACATAGGTCGTCGGTTAAGCTTTCAACCATTTTTCATAAAAATTATAAAATAACCAACATTTGCATATTTAAAATAGGGAGTTTTATAATGCAATCTGATCCTGGAAAGCCACGATGGGACTGTTACTTGGAAAATAATTTGAGGTTACAAAGTTACAACCAATTACGATCCTCCTTCACACGAGGTGTTAAAATAGAAAGTGGTCACTGATTGTATTATACTTTGTAATACAAACAGAATAAAATGACATTAAACATAAGGTACTTCCGAACACTACGTAGCAAAATCTAGCTATAGTCCGATGAAGTCGATGAAGGCAGTTCTTGTTACACAATTAATAAAAGAATGCTCTAACTCTGACTCCTTGTTTCGTCACACATTTTCTAAAAACCTTTTTTCATATTCTGCGAAATTGCATAAAACGTTACGAGCAATTTTTTCATTCATATAAGTAGTGCCGATTAATTAATGGGAGTCAGAGTCGATTGCAAATGTTTGTGCAAACAATTGCCATTATGAACCGCACCCATACGAAAAATCCAGTTTGATGCATGTTCACAATGCGATGATAAAAGAGATCTGATATCTGATTACACAAACGATGTAGTATTATTCTGTCCTTAATTTCTTTCAGTTTCCCAACAAATTCAGTTTTCTGAAAGTTTAATTTATAAGTATGTAATTACATCAGCAAATTGTCTCAGAAATACGATGATTTTTCTCTTATTTTAATTCTCAATTTCTTGCTATAGTTTGTAGCGAGTTTTTGGAACCATACTGTCATACAGCAGGTGAACAGTGTACGGAAGATGACACTGAAGTTATAATTTGTAGTACCTAAAAAACCATGTATGCTCTTCCATCTGTGCAAGGAAGTGAGACAACATGTTGTTTCATGTGTGTAGGAGCGTTTTATATGTAATGCTTTGTACTTCAAATTATAATGATGTATTCACTGTTTTTGGAAAATCAGATTTTCAGAAGGAGTTTTTAGGCTTAATTATCTCACCCTCTTACATACCAAATCAATAACCAAAGGTTACAGTAATAACACATTACATGTATAGTAAAGTTTAGTGCGAATATTGGTTAGGTATGGGTTAGGTTTACTTAAACTAGCCCGTCAAAATCACTCGACGTCAGGGTGAATTGAAGTTATGATTTTTAAAATCATTTTGACTGATTTGAAGAAACACATTTTGATCCCCTCACCCTTTTCAACGATTTTCTTTTCAACCATTGTAGTTACCCGCTTGTAATTTTTTCCTAGTATTATGATTTTTTAGCATTGCCTTGTTTTTGGATATGGAAATTCCATTCTGTCACGCTGACCATCAAGTGATCCTTCCTACCACATTAAATTGGATCGTTAATAATTGTTATCCCTTTACATTTCCATTAAAAGTAGTCACATATTTCATAGGGAGGGGTACTTTTAACATGGGTGTGATATATCTCAAGTTAATATATCTTTGATTTTGATTCAAACTCTTTGCTTAAACAACCTTGTAAATATTGGTTCAAAAAATGTACAGCAAAGCGAAATGTTGCTAGAAGCAATCAGGATGAAAACTGGAGACGCATGAAAGTTTGTTGGTCGCAAAATATCAAAGAGATACATTACGAAGAGTAAACACACCTATTCAAACCGAAAATCCACCATTGAAAAATCCATTCCAGGAGAGTTTTGTACAATTCCCATCATTTCTTAAGGAACGAGAGAAAAAATCCTAACTGGACTGTGGACTCTAGTATGTGAAGTATGGAGTGTATGTATCATATTTAATATTCACTACCACCCAACCACATATTTTTTGCTCTAACTAGCCAACTAGCGTAACTGTCATGGGGCTCGGTCATACCTCTAGCACTAATCAATTTTTAGTTATGATCTTGTTTTTAAATTCAGTTACAAAGAAAATCGATTATTTGTTTTTACCTAGATCTTTACTTCATAATTTGTGTCATTATTTTTGTATCGATATTTTGAGACTTTAGGAAAATATTTTGTCCATGTCCAGTTTATTAAAAGACATTTGGGTGTGAACAATAAATATAGTATTTATAAATATGTATGTTGGAAAAATTAATACGGTTACAGTGTATGATAGCATTTTAATACATGCATAAATGCCAAACCTTCGAATGTTTTTTTCTTTACCTTTTTTTATATCGCCGACAATCTCCCAGCTCCCAAATTGGAATTGGAATGGCATAACACTCTAGTTGGGTTAGCTGAAACCTATTTATCGCATGATTGTTTTAACTCCGGATGGCAAAGTTTTTACTCCGAAGTCATACTTTTTATTACTTAA
Source organism: Sinodicranocentrus sp. ZH6 (assembly GCA_027743935.1). Classification (NCBI taxonomy): domain Eukaryota; kingdom Metazoa; phylum Arthropoda; class Collembola; order Entomobryomorpha; family Entomobryidae; genus Sinodicranocentrus; species Sinodicranocentrus sp. ZH6. The sequence goes on from JAHZNA010004387.1 coordinate 52,563, forward strand.
ACACAGAAAGTAACTCAAAGTATATTAAGATTACGACGCCATATTTTTATGACTCGGCTCAATAGAGAAAAAAACACAGACTTGACATAACCTATTTCATGTTAATATAGTACATCTACAACTACAAACACGGAAAATAGCCATAATTGACTTGAAGCATGATTTATACCTTTTTAACATTGTAAATCCACTCGGAGCCATTTATTTCAATTTCAAATGTTGATTTTATATATAAAATCAGTCGATGCCGAAATACAGATCACGACACGACCAGCAGTTTCCATCATGCAGCCTACAAATATGGAGTGCATTTGCACAGTAGCGATGCATGCATAATAATACAGGGGAGCTATAGCAAGAGATAAAGTGAAGAGTTAGAGATTCATTCTTACGATGTGTCATACAGGGAACAAAAGTGTAGCAAAGTAACGTTTGCAAAGTGCTATGGCGTATGTGCTTGTTTGCATGCTTTCTTCTTTCCAAGGTTCTTCAGCGAGCAACTTTCAGCGTCTTTTAGTATTCTTCTGACTGCTGACAAAGCATGGCTGCTGGCAAGACGTGAAGATCACTTGTGACCTCTGTAAGTGGAAAGCTCTTGTGCTAGGATTTTTCCCGTGTCATTTCCTTTTTTAAAAGATTGTTTGACAAGCGGCTTAAATACTAATAATTTGTAAGTGAAGCTTGGCATTGTACATTTTTACATCGGAAGTGGCGCAAGCTTTACAGCAAATGGATTTCTTTTGCACTGTGTTAGTTGAAACATTTCTTAGTATAGGTGCTTATTTCAAAGACTCTAAATTGAAACCTTTCACTTCACTCAAAATTATTAGTGAATGTGATAGAAGGGTTGCTTCTGATCAGAAATTCATCGGGACCAATTTTTAGTAAGTGTGACGAGTCTCAAGTTAACACAAACTGATGTGCGTACGGAACAGTAATTAATATTTTAAAAGAAAAGTATGGATTTTTGTTTTTGCAAATATCAGAAAATGTGTCAAAATTTCTAATAAAGTGCCCATAAAATTATTCACAGAGGAGTGATAAAACTGATTCCATGTAGATCTATTGGAAATTGGAATGAAGGAACTAATAGCACTAATAAATCCATGGATAAAAGAGAATTTATAAGTAAAATCCCTCGAGAAATTTATTATCTTTAGATAAAAGCGGAATCTAGGCAAAAATGAATGCGAATGGAACCTGGGCTGTGAAAGCTTGTTTGTCAAAGCAATGGGGCGAAGTGCTAGAAAACCAAACGGAAGCAGGTAAATCTTTAATACTCTTTTGTAATAGAGGTTCGTACTTCATACATTCACTTCATATTTCTTTCATTGTACAAGTCACAATGATGAAAACAAGCATATTCATTCTTGAAAGTTACAAGGGTTTTAGTTGCATATTGTGTATTCAGTTGACTCCAACAAAGTAATGAAAGTATAATGATGGAGGCTTGCAAAGAGAGTATTCTAAAGAAGAAAAGGGAGCTAAAAAGAGAAAGATAAATATCTTTCTTTACCCTCTTTTCCCCCTTTTACACGAATTGTGCTGAGCTTGTTTCGCAACTTCAAGAAATATCACAATTTGGGACATTTATACGGAAACGCCTCTGATCAAAGAATGGGATGTATATTAAAATTTCAGAGGGACAGCACAGATAGGAGAAACTTGACAAAATGTGAAATATTACGCCGGAGGAAGTTATGAATATAGACAGCGCAGCGGGGAAGTATACTATCGTCGAATGCAAATAAATACATGTTTAGTTTAGTGCAATATTTCCATTGCTTCATCATTGTGCTCTGAGGCAACGTAGTTTGGGACGTGTGGGAGTTCCCTTTTCATGTTATATTAATTAAAAATGTATTGGAGTCGTGTGAACTTAGCATTTGTGAGGCGTTTTGCAGCATCATAATCATATCACCGATTACAATCTTCTTTAGGGCGGAAACGTCAGTAATCTGACTTTTACGAAAATCGTAAAGCATAATTATTTATTAACTCATTATTTGACCTTGGTACAAGGATAATTTCAAGAGGTGAATGCATTTCAACTTTTTACTGATACAAGAGGTCCAATAAAAACCGAATAAAAAATGTCTGAACTTGCGTATATACTTTAATACTAAGAACGGATTAATCAAAACAGAGAGAATCAACCCTGTCAGCCTCCATGTACATTATGCATGACATGTCAAAGAGACTCGACACATTTTAATTGATGCAGTTGGCAAACAATATTTTAGGGACTTGTACACACCCGCATGTATATGAAAAGGGGTAAAACACGTTTTAAACTGACTCTGACTAGATTGTAGACACGAAACACCCGCACTTTAAAACTAAAGAGTATAATCACTTGTTTGCTGTAGAATGAAAATTTTGTGGAACATTTTGAAGATGTAAGAGACTTCATGCGACTAAATTTTATTGACGCCTACATGGGGTATCATTTCCCCTATAAATTAAATATCCATTGAATATTAACTTGAAGGGCCGTATATTCGATTTGGAACGAATCCAAGATTTTAGTATGCAATTTTATGAGTAGAATGCATTCATTGGTTTCTAAAAATCTATTTATCGTATAAATAGAGTGCGAGAATTATTTCAAAATCTGTTCAATTCTGTCGCATCTCATTTCTAACATGGCTGGTGCATGGTGATTTGAAAAAGATAAAAACTTATAGTCCAAGTTATAAATAAACCATACAAACATAATGGAAAAAAGGAGCGTAGCAAATGTATGTACTTAAATTAGACATAAGCAAGATGCAGAATGGAAGTTGTAGTGTTTTAAATAAGTACTGAATTAGAAGACATAGTGTATTAATTTACAAATGGGAATGGA
>JAHZNA010004388.1:0-10727 GCA_027743935.1 Sinodicranocentrus sp. ZH6
CATAGTTGTGACCATTGAAGCCATGCTTCACTTACAGATATACACAGCTCCAAGACTAATTGTCGTTCCGGGCTAAACTAAATCAAATATTGTAACTAGACTGTAAAGGTACTGAGTGGTACCCTTGGATAAGCATTACATGGATGAACTCCATAGTTGTGACCGTTGAAGCCGTGCTTCACTTACATATTTAAATAGCTCCAAGGCTAATTGATCATGTGTGCACTTGCCATGGACTGAACAATTTCAATGAAATGAACGTAGACTGGGCCAAAGAAACTTGTCATAAATCATCGCTAATCATTCATTTATGCAAATAATTTAACGGTTCTAATATATAACAAAGTTACCCGGAGAAAATTATCATCCTAATTCCACTTCCACCCGCGGAGTGCGCTTTTTGTGGTAGCCATACATTTTTTATATGCCATTACTGACAAAGTATAGAGTAGTTTTGTGAATAAAGTGTTTGTGTTTAATACAAGTGAAAGTGGAAAAAGTGAAAAACAGAAGTGAAGAAGATGCAGTAAGGCGAATTCGAAAAATAACACAAGAGTCCGTTAAAACAATTTTTGTATGAACAATATTTTTTTAAAATACGCTTTTTTTACAGAGGTAATTAAAGTTAGAAGTAAAATTTAAAGTGTGAACATGCATTTTTATCTAGTCTTCAACAATCTTAGTCGTTAAATTAAGTTATAGGCCAGGTCTATTACGTACATTACAGTCGCGCAGCAAACCCACTTGCAATGTCATGCATTACAGATTTATCTAAATTTTTAGCCAACATACTTAGTAAAAATACATCACCATAGTTAGTTTTTCGGTAAATTTTATTCCGTTTCTCCGCAGAAATATACAATGTCATTCGCAATTCCAAAAGTCTGAAATGCGGAAACATCAGCGGAATGAGGTTAGACGTTAATGACATCGTAGATACAATGCTTGCTAAAGGCAAAAGGATCCAAATCACAGCGTACACAATTCTGATGATAAGTGAAATGGGAAGACTGCAAATGTATCCGGGATTAGCGTCACCTCCTGTTTCAAATAAATAATACTTAGATACTTCTCCATAATTATTTTATTGCACGAATGCAACTACTTGTTTACTAACCAGTTATACTGTAGAAACCTAAGGAGCACTTTGCTTGGGTTGGAAAAATATGTGCATAGAAAAATTCGGAGGCTTTTGGGTCATATTCGGAAGCGCCTGCCACATATTTCCAGCCATAATCGTAAAAGTTTCCACGAAGATAGTGGTTTATGTAATACATGTTTACAAGAGGCATAAAAACATTAATTGCATCACAAATTATATACCGAATAACGTAAAGTAGGTGTGACCCTTGTGATTTAATTAGTGTATTTATGAGTCGATTCTTGTAATATTTGTACGTTTCTTTATTAACGAATGGCCTACGTAATTCTTGAGTGAGAAACTCCATTTTGTTACCCTCCCAAAAATGCTTCCAAATAAAATGTGTCAGTTGAAATATGATAGCGTGGAACAATAGGTAAAATGGAATTTTTGAATAATAGTCGAAAAAGTTCTTTTTTCCTGTCGCTGTTTCGGGTGATATTCCTATACCAAAAAATAGGTTCAAATATTAAACTATTATGATTTAAATTTTAAAGCCTTGGAAGCATGTTTACCCGGATATGGTGCGGATAGAAAATTCGGTTCAATCGATTCGTTCATATTATACAAGAAGGGAAGGCAGGCTGATGATGGAAACTCTTGCTTTGACACTTGGTTGTTTGTACAAACAATCACATCACCGTAGAAAACTTTTAAAAACGTTGCTGTACACGATGCAAAAAATACTACTGATAAACCTATGTAGTGTAGTTTGAAAGCAACATTATTTATGACAAACTTCTCCTTTTCGAATAACTCTTTTAATAACCCAAACGATTCCATTTTTCAAATACAAATTTGGAAAATAACTAATTCCTATAAAGCCGTGCTCTCCTTGCTTGTTTCTTGTTAGCAACTATTACCTCTATATGCCCAGTCAAGTGAATAGACAAGGTCACATGTTCCAAAAATAGCTGGAATTATGAAAAGGCATGGTATGTCTCATGTTGCTTGAACATAAGCAAACAAAATACATACTTAGTTGATATGTGTTGGATCTATTGCCGTTCACAAATCTTATTTTCTGCAAGTCATGGACCAACTAAATATATTAAAATTTGCTTTTAAAAAGCGTTCAATCATCTGTGACTCTTTCGCATTTCGTTTATGTTACACTGTTAGTGCATCAATGTTCTACGTAACATTTGCGTTGTCTTGTGTAGGATATTTTTTTGGGCATTATATTCTTTGTGAAAAGGACGGCAACAATGCTTACGAGTTTGCTACTTCATTTTGTTTAGCTAATTTGTACAATGTTAATAATTCTATTACTCCTAATAAGCATTTTTACCCACTTAAAACTTAAAGGAACGTTTATAGTTATATTTAAATATGAATTTGTGTTTAATGTGAAACTTCTTTTTTTACAAAGGTATCGTTGGAATGCCATCAAAAACTGGAACCTGTGTTTATCACCACTACGTTCAGATGCCATTATATAATCTGATGTATGGAATTTCCTTCCAGCTGACTTGGTATCTTTGGAATCGTGTTTTCGAAGAAAATACTGCTAAGAGTCTTTGTGGAGGTATCCACGAATCCCTCGAAACAGAAGAGAAATGGAAAGAAAGAAAGCAGTATATTGTGAATTCTTTAATCAAACTTAGAGGTGGATGGATGCCATATTATTTTAAATATATTTTGTGTGAGTATTTGAATCTTGTTATCATAATTTTAAATTACCTAATTATCGACAACTATTTACTGGGACGATTTATGGATTACGGTCCAAATTTTTGGGCTGCCACAACTGAAGAAAACCCTGCAAAATCTGAAATCTATTTCGCTTTTGTATTTCCTTACATTGCGAAGTGCAGAATATCCTTTAATGAGATAATAGGTGAGCTTGCTATATATATGCATGTCCATTACATGAGCTGAAAATCGTAAAAACTTACAGCACCTTATAATCACGAATATTTCTTTGTAGGAAACACGAACTTGCAAGACACTTCATGTATTCTTTCCATGAATTTGATGTTTCGATACGCCTACGCAATTTATTGGGCATGGCTTCCTCTCCAAGCAGCTTTGGTGGTGGCATCGTTAATTTGGAACGTTCTACCATTATTTATTCGACCTTTAAGGAAAACCATTTTAAGTAGGTTTATGTATCATAAAACTGAAGTCTGCAATCTGAAAGAAGTTAACTTCGGTGACGTTTTTATATTTACTATTTTAGCCGAAAATTTAGATAAACAAACATTCATGGAAATCTTTAATAATTACGTTCTCGCAAGTTAAATTAAATTGATTTTAACACATGCACCAACAATATGTTCATTCCTTAAACGCACTTATTTATTCTCTTAAACTGTACAATGTACATATTGCTTATTTAATTTCATTAAGACGGCTTAATGCAAAGATCTATCCATCCACACAAAAGGAGTTGAATAAATCCACAGAAGCCCTTATACACCTGCGACCACAAACATTTTTATAGGTTTTTTGAATTTTTAATTAAACTTTTGTTATGAATATTTTAGGAACATGAATTCACGAACTCCAAAAGGCTAGCGTTGAACTTGGTCACCACTAAAATCATTCGCATCATCTTTACAATATTCACGGGCAAAGTCTTCAAAGTCAGACAGGTCTGCTGAATTTCCACTACGGGGATATTTTCCCTTCGAAGCTTTGAAGTGGCTCTAACGTTTCCAATTAAATAATATTAGCAGAATATCTTAATTTTTAATATATTTTAGCTTGAACATACCATTGTAATACAGCGAACGTTTTTGTCACACTCCACAATATTCTTGTCTTTTGCAGAGGCGTAGTTAGCTAACTTAACCCACATTCCCAAGTCGTCCCCTGAGCAACTAATTGACGAAATGTTTAAAAACTCAAAAGATTAAAAAAACTTACTTTTAACATGCTATTGATAAAACCTTATAGACTCACCCGTTAGTCATTTTTGCTAGTTTATCAAAATCAATATTATGCCAGCATACCCAATCTGGAAAATGCTGCATTATAACAGATAATATTTCAACTCTTTCAAGTACATTGGGAAGCCCTACGTATATTTTCTTTTGAAACCGCCGGACAAATCCGTCATCCAAAGCATTAGGCCTATAAAACAGTACTCCATAAATATTTGTTCATAAATAGTACCGTATTTTAACAATTTGCTAACCTATTAGTAGTTCCGATAACAAATACATTATGTTCCACAGCGGAAGAAAGCACAGACAAGAACTGGGACTTCGTGTTTAAACTACCAGGACCATCTGCATCTTTTCGTTTCCCTGTCAGACAATCTATAAAATCCGTATTAGGATTGGTTTATTAAGATCCTTTCAAGTAATCAATGGGTACCTATTTCATCAAAGAAGATTATTGCAGGGGTGTTTTCGAACGCTGAGAGAAAGACATCCCTGAGTACCTTCTCAGTCTCTCCTGCCCATGTTGAAACTAATGATGCAATATGCACTTCGTAGTAAGTATAGTTAACGCCAGTTTGTTTTTCCACCTCTCCGGCTGTTGCTTTTGCGAACAGACTTTTCCCTGTTATTGAAAAAATCTATAAATAATCTTTTGTTATACACTAACTAGGTTTAAAATCAGAAATACTTAACTGTCTCGCAAGGGCCAAATAATAACAAACTCTTCCAAGCAGCTTGGTGGGTCACCTTGCCAAGATACGGCATTATTAGTGCTTCATTGATTACTTCTTTTGCCGCTTGCATGCCGGCAATTTTAGACCAGTTCAGGGTGCCTTTTTTATGATCACTGTTAATCATACTGCGAAATAATTGCGAAATTCGCTCTAATTGGTCTTCCGGTGTCATTATTGTTGAGTTTATAAAGTACACTCAGGATAGCTAGCTTACAGTCTAGTATTGACGTTAATGTAAACAAAAGTAACACAAAAATTGTATATATTGAATATAAGTTGTGGACATACAACACCACTCCTAATGAAAACATCCTATTTGTAAAGGTTAGCTAGCGGATCGTTGACGAACAAGTGTGTGGGAAAAATTCCAGTGGAAAAGTACTGGATGCATTAGCACACTTTCTTAAGCGGGCAATTATTAGCAGTATACTCTATGCTCGTGGAAAGTACAAATGTAAGTCGATCAAATGAATACTTGAAGACACACTTAAATGAATAAAAGCTTCAGTGTTCAGACAACTTTTGATATTTACATCCCTTGCGGAAGATGCTTTGGCAACCTCATGTTTTAGCAGTTTTGTTCGAAAAAAACACCGAAAAAGTAGTGATGGACTTTGTAGTTCAAAATTCGAGGCCCCCAGTTCCACTGAATGTTAGTTCACTATTGAACGCAAGCAAATTAGGACAAGACTTGCTTCAAGATGTCAGAAAGAAATCAAAGTGTGACTCAACAATATCATCTGCGAGAAAAAGGTCAAAATTATGTTCTCGAGGACAACCTACACAAACGCGAATTAAACGCATTAACTCAGAAAGAATAGCAGCCAACAAAAGAATTAAAATTGAAGAACGCTGTACTCGTTTGCAAGAGAAGAAATCCTTAAAACTTCGCCTAGAACAAGAGAAGATAAAAGCAGAACTTAATCAGCCATCAGCAACTAAGGTATTTACAGCAAACTTTATGCATTGCACTATTAAGCTTTTGATTTATTTAATTAACTAAAATTTATTCAATTAACTAGAATGCTACTGAAATTCATGAAGTTCGGTCGAAGGAATTTAAAGAATCAAAAAATTCTACGGTAGGTAACTTTAATTATAATTGAATAAGATGTTAATTTGTGCAAATTATATCTCATTCATGTAAAATATTTAGGCAGTATTAAACAACGAAGCTTCATCTAATGTTGCTGACCAACCAAAATCAGTTTTTACAAACAGCGCATTGAAGGTAATTATACCTTAACGTAAAGTCAATTACCGTATAAATAAATTTTTAAAGGGTCATTTGTTTTTCCAGCAAAAGTCACTACGCAAGCAAGCAGTCAAAGGGAATAAACAAAAAAATGCCGAAATAATGACGAAAACGGACACAGAACCCTGAAGAGAATTTAAAATTAACAGATACTTCAGAGAAGGTAAAAAAATTGGAATATGATTGCAAGAATTGTAATTAACATTCATTAAGCTTAGTTAGCTATGAATATGTATATATGGATTTATATTTTCGTTATGAATGTTTAGGCAAATAAATCAACGGAATCACCAAAAAATGAAGAACCTAGAGCAGTGTTTACCCAAACAAAGAAGAACTTGAAGAATAAAAATAATGTGCAAGTGTCCTGTGATAGCAAGAGTGAATCTTACAAAACGGAAAGTCAGAAGGAGAGCACAATCAAGAAAATCAAAAATAAAATAAACGATGTCTTCGGTGGTACGAAGCAAAAAAACGACAGTGAAGTGTCACCTATTCAGGTAAACGCATTGAGCAAATATTTTTAAAAAATATTGTATAAAAGTTATCAAAAAATTAATGCGTATCAAATATTTTCTGTTAGATTACGGCAGAAACGAAAGGGAAAAATGTCGACAAATTTGTATTACCTCATTCTAAAGAAAAAATAATAAGATCGGTAATACAGGCTGGAGTTGAAAATAGTAAAAATGCTAAGAAATATGGCGGAAACACATTGGAGGCGGAAATAATTTTGGGGAAGAAAAGTTTTTGGAAAAATAATCTGGAAGAAGTCAACAAGAAAAAAAACAGCTTGCGATACATGATGCCAGGCGCAAATGCTAAACTTGGAGAATCCCTGTGGCACCTCCAAAAACACGAGAAAGTAAGGGAAACTGTTGTGGACGAGCTTTTCAAAAATTGCGTAGGGAAAGAAGTCCAAACGCGATACAGCATGTATTCTGAGATGTTTCACAACGCCAGAAGCGCTGTTGATAACATCAAAGACAAGACAATAAGGGCAACTAATCGTAGTATGATGAGAGATATTACTGAAGTAATTCAAGCTCTCAGACAATGCCAAGAATCAGAGGAGCTGGCAAATGCATCAACAGAAATCCAAACTGCTACAATGGTTATGAGTAATGACATAGGTAATTATATTATAACATGAATAGTTTATGCCACGTTGAAAGTAAATTTAATTTATGATTTATTTTTCTTCTAGAAACTATTAAAAAGTCAAACCCGGTTACTGAATTGAAAAATTTAGTTAAAGAATGTGAAATTACAAAAACCATCCGAGCCGTTACCAATACAGACAAGAAAAGTCAACAGCTGAATTTGTCAATTCCTGGATCGGCAAAGAAAACTAAACGTAAAGGTTAGTAAACATACGATTTTATTTGCAACAAACAATCATTTCCAAACTAATGGTCTTAACCTCGGGAAATTTTTTTTGATATGCAGCGCCGCAACCTCCAGAGAATTTAAATACTAAAACAAAGGAAGCAAGTACTTCAGAAGTTTTTGATAAAACATCAAAGGAGACTTCAACGAAACCAGATAATGCAGGTATAGATATAAAATACACATTGCCACAATTTTAAAAAAGACAACAAAAATGTATAACAATTTCTATATTTGAAGGCAATGAGGAAACAAATATTAACACAGTGATCAATGATTTACAAATGAAATGCGACCATCTAAATCGTTCGCTTTCTGAGATTGATTCAGATCAACGGGCAACTGCGGGTGGCAATGAATTCACTGATGCGTTAGAAGCTTTACGAATTGGCAACAAAAGCATGGCTGCAATAGCAGAGCTGCAAACAGAAGTATCTCATGCCATGCAAAAGCATATGGATTCATTTGATCTTTTATCTTCGAATGGTTAGTGATATTTTAATTGCATATTTATCTTGAATGTGTAATTTGCAAATTTATAAACCGAGTCAAAAAATTATATTTTAGAATGTTCAGATGGAGAGTGGTCGAATGATGAATGGGAAGATCAACTGGAATTTACATCTACGCCGAATAAAGTAAACATAGAAAACGAGGCGGATGCAACTATAAACGACCTAGATGTAATTGAAAAGATTGATAGTTTGAGCTTAGAGGAGTTGGGAGAAATACTCGGCTTAACAAAAGAAGAATTAAACTACAATCCTCCCGCTGAATGTGAAGTTAAAATTCCACATGAGAAGTTTCGGGAGTATTTCAATTTCGAGAGATTGAAATTCAAACGTGGGTATTCAGATATGGTAAATGAGTTCATTCAGGGCCAACATGTATGCTCCTTCAGTGCATACACTGGATTAACTTATTCAAAAAACGAAAAATACTTCGCAAAGATGCACGGAAAATGTTCGGGCGATTGTACATCTAAATTTATCGTGACTTTTCCCGCAAAGCCTGAACCAGCTAATGACGTGGTCATGACTATCCAGCGATCCGGTGAGTTTAATCTAAGGCAGCTTTATCCAACCGGAAGGCAGTTTCGGGGAAACCGTAGAAAAACTATCGGAAAGGTTCTTCAAACTCAAACCGCTGAGAAACTTTACACGAAAAACACGTGTCAACTAGACAAGCTCCGTCTTCTTCATAAAAACGAAGAACAAAAAAGCCAGGGATCTTTGCGGAAAATACGATCAGAAATTAAGCAAAGCACAAGAACAAGCCAAGATCCTTCTGAAGACTTAAAAGCCCTTAAAAGTGAGATAAAGCTGAAACATCATAGCAAGGGCCCTCTTTCAGGTTACATTCAAACGATGGATGCGGACAAAGATAGACTTTATATCCAAATGTATGACAGAGAATCAATATTATTGAGCAACACTATTCAAAATCGAGGAAAGCTTATTTTACACATCGATGGAAGCGGTGGTTTCATCGCAAAGCACAAAACGCTGGGAAATAAGGCCCTTATGTCTTATCTTGTGATTGGCAGTTCTGGAAGTGGACAATCGTTTCCACTTGGCGAATATATCACGCAAGAACCAAATCAATACGCTTTGCAGAAGTTTTTTGTGAATGTGTGTGGTGACCGGGCGGAACTCATACCTTCATCTGCACGAAGACCAGTTGCTGACCTTGCTGTTGTCGATTACAGCTTTCCACTGATTCATGGATGCGTTAAGTAAGTAATGTAATTACATATATGGGTAATCAATCAACCATTGTTTGTATCTACCAAGTATTAATATTCTTTTTGTTGCTGATTATAGAGGGCTTATGAACTGTAGTATTGAAGACTACATAAACAATGCATATAAAGGACTTACTGAAAGGCGTGAAGCATTTCCACAGAACAGAGGATGTGTAACTGTGTGTACCTCCCACATTATGCATGCAGTTTCTCGGAACATATCTTCAAAATTAGGAACAACGGAAAAAGCTAAAACAATTAGAAGCTTGGCATTACATGGAGTTGCAAGGTTACAAGAAAGTGAATCTATTGCCGAAATGGACATGTTTTCCGAAAAACTTTGCAAGCTCTTCAACTCTGAATATTTGAATGAAGATCTAGAAGCCGAGTTGATTAAGGACCTCCAGCGTACAAAAGATAATGACGACATACGTCGGAGTGCACTTCATTCTAGCAATCTCTGTGTCGATGAAGAGTTTATTGAAAACAATGCGAAATTTGAAGCTTTAAGAGATAAATCGCCATTCTATCGAAGATTTAAAGAACTTAGGGAACGAGTTGAAGAAGAAGCTCAGAACAACTTAAGTGAACGAACAAATCCATACTATAGCCAAGAAGTCGTTAAAGTTCTAGAAGAAACGTACGTCCCATATTTACCGTTTTGGGGAAGGGCAGTCCCGCGACTAACAGAAAAATTCCGAGACTTCACACATTTGACAAATTCTATTGTCGAAGGGAATTTTTCTTTGAAAAAAAATACTGTTCACACAAAGAGAAATGTCTTTCTGACGGATTACCTTCGCGAAAATTTTGAATGGCATGTTGGCCGAGTTCGATCTGCAGCTAACACTTGCTACCGAATCACAGGAGTAGAGCACGTAAAAGAAATACTACCAAAAGAAAAAAAACTTGCAGAACAAGCCGATGACAAATGGAAGAAAGGGAAAGGGCAAAAAACATCAATGTATTTAACACCTCTCTTGAAGGACCAAGCGTTTTCGCAGCCAGTGAAGACAACACAAAAAAGGAAAGTTCCAAAAAAGAAATCGATGTCACAAACTACTAAAATAAACAACACTGCAACACAAGATGATGCACTGTCGCAGCAAGATATGGATGGATCACAAGACACTCAACTTTACCCTGAATCCACAAATACAAGCAGAAAAATAACGAATAATATTGCAAAAAAAACGAAAGTTAAAATCATTAATGTGTTACCTACACAAAATTTGTCACAGGATGAAAGAGGTGCATTCGTGTTGAAACTTAACAACTTCAAAGAAATGTTTGAAATTGAAAGTCGTAAAGATTGTCAAGAGAATTGGATGGATGACAAAATTATTAATGCTTATATGCACCATTTGCAACAGAAGTTTAAAATAAACGACGTAGTATGCTTGGACACACTATTTGCAATGGTACAAGTCAACACGTCTGGAAAAAACGAATGGCTGGGTATGGGTGACTTTACAGCAAACCGCACTGAGCCAACTGAGATGCAGTATAATGCGCTTGAAGACATTCCATTTGGAGCTGACATAATTTTTCCACTTCACTTTAACAATCATTG